>JAVQJF010072608.1:0-68590 GCA_036023855.1 Gadopsis marmoratus
TAGAAACCTTTTATCTCATGATACTGACTGTTGGGGAAAAGAAGACACCAAGGTCATGCATGTACTCCAAATGGTTCAAGAACACCTTTCAATTTACTTTGGGTATGCCTTGGATAGGCGTTTTTTTATTCATTTTAGGCAGATTTTGCAGGAACTGGAAGATATAAATATGTACAGAGTGAAATGTTTTTAGGGTATTATGTGAATAATGAGGAGAAAATAAACTTAAAATGGCCTGGTGGGGACCAAAATACAAATAATGACTCACACAGTGTTTAAGTGTAGAAAACTCATTTGGTAAAAAACATATTGTTTACATTCCGTTACAAAATAACATCACAGGATGAGGAAAGTTACGAATCAGCTTGACTTACATAATAACAATAATAATAATTTTAATATAATGTACATTAAAATAGTATGAAACTGTGGATCCCAGTGTATCCTGCTACAATACAGCGCTGGACTTCATAATAATTTATTTATTTAGAAAAACACAGTATTATACTTCATTATCAGAGTATCACAGTTACTAATATCAGTGCTTAGTTCAGTTTTCAACTTCATCTTTAAAGGGTATTGAAACAGTTTCATGTCAAATTAATAGATTAATAGCACCACAGGCCTGGGATCAATACAGAAAACATACTGTTTAAAATGTCCAGCTTTGTTTTTATAGTAAAAAAACTATTCATTGTTTAGTGTTAACAGAATAAGATACAATCACACAAACAAGAGGACATTTAAAGTGCTTTAACTACATAAAGGGTAAAGGGACGGCTCTGTAAAAGGTTTTCTGGACATCGCAGACGACTTTCAACCTACGTATACTTCATCTGATCTTACTTCATCATCCATGAACAGAGCATTTTGTTTCATGACCTTTTGTAGTGTTCTTTATTTTTAGCCTAAAGTAAATTCCACTCTCAGATACTCTTAAAGTGAACGTCACTGAGGGAAGGCATCTGACCCTGTTCCTGTGTCGACACTCCCCTTAAATCAGTTTGTCTGTCTCTGTCTCACTCACTGATTTACCTTCATTTCCAGGAACCCCACGTTGAACCCTGAAATACGCTTATTTGTAGATTCAAATCGCTCTTGTGTCAGAGAGAGGCTAGCTGTTTCCCCCTGCTGCCAGTCTTTATGCTAAGCTAAGCTAAGCTAACCAGCTGCTGCATGTAGCTTCATACTCAGCGCACCAACATGGGAGCGGTATCAATCTTCTCATCTAACTTTCAGCAAGAAAGCAAATAAGTGAATGTCCCAAAAAGAAATCATTTTATGATTGCATTTCAGTCTGGTCTGTTGAGGCTACTGTCAGTGGAGAAAGTGGTCGACCGTGATTTAGTGTGGATTGTTCCTGCTGATGGTTATGTGTCTTGATATAAAAACCAAGCAGGAAGCGCCCCTGCTTCAGCCATAACTCAGTAGCCACTTCTGTAGATGGCAACTGCTACAAACCTTAAGAAGCCAAACTTCTCTTTTGAAATACAAGAAGAATATTTTCCACAATAAGTGCTGGTTTCTATTGTATTGCCTTCATTTAGGGCATATTAAGGCACATGTTTTAATCAGTCAGCCATTGTGGTTGCATCTCGCATGTCCCAGCTCAGCTTTGTTCAGGCTTCTTACAAATTTGGATGGTAAAAGATGGCAAACCCAAATCAAGGCTTTAAATTGTCCCTTCAGAAGACTTCAGAACATCATGTTTCTCTACTGTCTCTTGTTAAAACCACCAACCAAAAGTCCTAAATATAACATCCTTCATGGTCCTTCATGTGTACTGTTTCACATTACGCGCTAAAGCTTCGGTTGTGCTTTCGCTTCCTTGTGTGGCAACATTTAACCAGCAGCACCAGCACGATGAACACAAGTAGCACCATCACCACAACAGCGATGGCATAGTTTTGAATGCCTGATCTATGACACATTTCCTGGGTCACCTTCTCGATGTTGACCGGTTCTGAATACTCCTTGTGAACGCAGGTCACAGTCTCGATGTCGGGGACGACCACGGCTGAGTGCTGGATCATGTGGATGAAGCCGAGGTTGCTGCAGCAGCTCAGAGGGTTGGAGCCCATGTAGAGAGTTTTTAGGGAGTTCTCCAGAGCGAGCATGGTGCTGTACTCCAGGGTGACGAGGTTGTTGTTCTGCAGGTTTAGTGACTCAATGGAGGACTCTTTTATCCACATAGGTAGAATGATCAGCTGGTTTGTGGACAGATCTACGTCTTTGAGACTCCTCAGCGAGGAAAGGTCTGTGTTTAGACTGGAAATGTTGTTTTCCCTCAGCAGGAGGTGAACCAGGGAAAGTTCGAGACCAGAGAGGGAGTGTTTGTCCATGTCTAAGCCTGGGTTCAGGGACAAGTCCAGTAACTTCAGAGGGGTGTTGGCAAACGCGTTTGCAGGCAGAGTTCTCAGATTGTTGTCAGAGAGGTACAGAAACTGCAATTTTGGTATGGAGGTAAAGGAAACACAGCCAGGAGGATGCTGGTGGCTTTGGTCCGAGGCACAGATTTCCAGGTTATTCTGCTGGAGCTGCAGATGCTTGATACTTGGAAGTCTTTGAAACATTTGATGGTCCAGGGTGGTGAGGTCGTTTCCTTGTAAGAAGAGTTCTTCCAGCGATTGCAGAGTGTTTTCCCCAAGTGTCAGGCTCTGCAGTGAATTAAAGCTGAGATTGATAATCTTCAGTGTCTGTAGAAGAAGTTCATTAGTGACAGAAAACGAGCCGATACAATTATTGCTCACATTCAGGACCTCGAGTGATCCCATGGAGCAAAAAAATAACTCTGGTATGCTTTTGAGTTGGTTGTAACTCATGTCCAGGTATCTCAGGCAAGTAAAAAAAACCACTGTCTTTTCTTCAGGATTTCCTGTGACGTTGATGCTCTGAAGTCGGTTTCGTGATACGTCCAGGTATTCAAGAATGTTGTTTCTGGGGAGAAGTGGAAAGTAAGGCATTTTGTTTTCACTCAGATCAAGATGGACAAGTTTATACGAATCCGTTGATGTTGTGCTTTGGAAAAGCTCTATGCTGTTCTTGCTGAGATTGAGGACTGTTAAATTGCTGAGATTGAAGTCGGTGATGCACGTGATTGAGTTCTTGGACAAATCGAGTTCAGTCAGACGATCCAAGGAGTCAAAAGCTCCATCTTCAATCTCCAAGATAACGTTATTGTGGAGGCTGATTTTTGTCAAGGACAAGGATCCACTGAAAGTATTTTGCTCTATTTTGGTGATGCTATTGCTGTTCAGAGACAGGCTTTTCAGCAATGGAGAATCAGCCAGGAAATAGTCAGACATTCCTGTGTACAGCCCATTGCTTGAAAGATCAAGTGACTCTACAGCAGTAAGAGGCCCAATGTTGACTTTGAAGAAAGCGAAAACATTCAGATGATTCCTGGACAGATCCAGGACCTTTAGATCAGCCATGTTTTTGAAGAGCCCCGGCTGGATGAAGTGGATCTTGTTGGAGTGAAGATCCAGATGATGGAAGCCGGTGTGGTATGCGAGAGTTTCCTGGGTGAGATTTTGCACCTGGTTACGAGAAAGGTCCAGCACTTGGACGCCGTGAGGAAGGTTGAGTGGGGCGCTTCTAAGGTTCAGATCGCCGCAAAACACAGCCATCTGGACCTGTGAACAAAGACAAACACACAAGTCTGATTATGTCGGCATACGGCCAGATTGCCTGACCATGACACAATGCAGACCAAATGTTTAACGCTTACATGGAGGGTCGATTTATGAGTCAGTGTATCTATGGTATGTTCTTGGCAGAAACACAGTCCTCTGAGGTTTATGATGTTGAGTTGTTCTAATGAAAGTACACGTTTTGAACTCGTTTCTCTCTTTAAATCAAACTCAAAAGGTGATCTGGTCTCATTCTTCAACCAAGATTAGAAGAAAGATTTTTTCCAGTTTAGAGACATTAAAACAGCTCCCACCTTTATTACCAACCCACAGTTTTATGTCATCGTCTCTCCCTTTTCCCTTAATAGATTCAAATATTTAAGTTATTTATAATTTAAACCATATGGCCAGAGAACCCCCCCCCCCGTCCAAAACAGCTCATAAATCTGTTCTCTGTTTTCTCTCTGAGGCAGTATTTCTCTTGGCATATTTGTGGTATCCTGAAAGTGGCATTCCTTGTTGCTTACAGGCCGGCCATAAACAAGGCACACTGATTTATTGAAGAACTACTGGAGGGCAAAACATCTTGTCTCAGCTATCAGGCAGTGAGGAACAAATCAAGCATATTTCTTAAGAAAGTGTCATCATTGAAAATGCGCTTGTGTGGAGCTCAACCGTTTACATTCTGAAAAACTCTGAACTTAAGCCTTTGTTTGTACAACGTCTGATATACAGTATGTGTGTGGTGGTTTACATCACTTTTAGTCAGAGTGAGACTGTAACAAATGACTACTAGTCCAACAGATGGGAACCAAGGCAAGAAACACTAATTTTAAAGTCTCTATTAATGTAACACTGACATGCCCTTATGTACGCCAAAACAGTTATTGGTTGAGTATAAACGCTCCTCGTCTCCATACTGGACCGTGCTGAATCCAGCTTGAGAGATGAGGGGGACAAGATCCACATATAAATCCTTGTTGTGTTCCTGAATAGCTTCTTAAGTTCAGCCTGGAGGTAATGTGAACAACTGAAGTAGTCATGTTCCAAAGTTACAGTCTGGGGAAAGTCACACAAAAAGAAGGAATTTTGTTCTTAAAAAGACTGAAACTGTCGGGTGCCCGGGTGGTTTGATTTTTCACGCTGAGTCTGTGCATCCCTTGTTCTGGCTGCTGTCCACCTGGAACGCACGTGTGGTGGAAAGACTGACGCTTTACTATGACAACTGCAGACCAATGAGCTGTCATCACCAGTCACATAATGCTACGTAAATTGCACATATGACTGGAATTTTTGATTTTTATTTTCATTGCTCATTCCTTCTGTTTTGATATATAATTTTAAGTAAATCTTTTAAGTAAATCTTGTGGCACCCTTGGTCTGTCTTTGAGGTCCAAATCCTGCAGTGGTACCCACTTTGGGGAACCACTGGCTTACTTTGGTTTCTTCTTATTATCATTGTTTTTGGCCAGTTTATGCCTTTATTAAATAGCAAAAGTACAGAGGTGACAGGGAGTGACATAGTGACCAGGCACATACTATTCCCAACATCACTGAGTACACACATAGCAGCAATTCACTTCATTACAGATCTTCTACGTATCTGTCTTTCCTTGGAAAATAAAATGCTTCCAGTCAGTTATATAACTAGAAGAACAAGAATTACTGCAGGTAGTTTGCACGAGAATGAAAAACTAAATGATTCACAAGAAATTCAAAGGAAAAGATGTCACAGTCTACTGAACCCACTGACACAGCAGGCTGATGAACGCTCCCAGTTTTTCTTCCAGCGAAGCCGAATAATGTTTTATTGTCCAAAAATGAAAGCCTGAAGGTCTGACGACAGCACAGTTCAAGAGCTAAAACTAATACAGCAGATCTGCTCAGGTCGAATAAGCTATCTGCACATGATGGATTAGGTGCCTCATCTCAGTTGTCATGGGCAACCCAGAAGACTAAACTAGCAACAGATGAAAAAAATCCCTACATATATTCAGTATTTAATTAACTGAAAATATGAGGAATGTGCCGTGAAATTGAGAAAAATCTGAATTTAAATGACAAAAGTGTCAATTTTGAACCGCCACTATACACGTGTGTGTGTGTGTCTCTGCTGTTTACTTACAACTTGGCATGGAGGGAGGCGGCGGGGAGGAGGTGAGGATGCCGCCACGCAGCTGACCAACAGCGGGAAGAGCAGCTGGAAGTTGGCCATGGTGCTGCAGCGCAGGGAGAGTCCAGATAACACGAGTTAGAAACACATGAATGCAGGAAGCATGCTGTAGGTGATATGACTCAAAAAGGGAAGGAAGAGGGAAGGCCCTACCTACTGTATGACATGTGAACCTATGACAGTGCTATTTATGCCCTGCAATACAAAAGGGGCTTTTTGATACTTGCATGCTGTGACATTTCTCTTTTACTACAGTACACACTGTGTTTAGCTGCAGAACTGGTGGCGCTGAGAAAGAATGACTAAGCAAATGAAGCTGAAGGGTTTCTGTGACCTCTGAGTAAAATGTGATCAATTCTGTACTGAAGGTTATTGTTTGGAAACAGAAAAGACAGACATTGTTTTGTCGGGCCGCAGTGAGTCATCCTGCTACGAGACGCAAGTTCTATGCCTCGTTATGTTGCGGAAACTTGCTGAAATCTTTCGTGATAGGTTCCTCTGAACAAAACAGAACAGCATGCATACTTACAGGGCAGACAATGTGGGAGTAATTAGCATGGCAGTAATGGTAAGTACCCATGGGGATGATAAGGATGTGGAAAGTCAGGTGAAACAAAGGCCCAAATGCTTGCCGACAGGTTTTTGAATCAGAAATGCTTGCAGATTGTTGCTGTTGTGTTAAAACCGACAAAAGCTTTGTTTAGTTCATGTGAAATCTTTCCCTCGCTCTCATGAAAGACCTTCACATAACCACAGATTTGCTCTTAGTCACTTGTAGCTGCATAAAATACAGACACGTCAATCATTTAGTGCAACCCAAAAGCATTTGGATTCGTGGGCAATTAACAAATAACAAGAATAAGAAAAGTGAAAGTCATTTTTGTTCATTAAGCACCTTTTTATTTAGCTTCTTTTTAATGGTGTGAGAAGTCGAATATACCATGTTTCTCACAGGAGTCACTTTCAAACATTTACAGTCTGATAGAACACTGTGGTCGTTAATCAGCAGCCAGAAAGATCAGCACGCTTTTGTTCCATCTCAAGCAAGAAATGGACTTCCACGTATTGTACATAAGTACAAGGTACTTGCACGTGTAACTGTGGCCCTTTTTCACATTTCAGCTTCAGTTGTATCAGCTCCATAAAAGACGCATTCCCCCCTCCAACCCTCTCACATGGTTTCTTTGAAATAACAGTTTGAGGTCCAAAGAAGTTAAAGTATCAAATATTCAAATGTTTTTCTTTCCTCTCCTATTAATCATCTGACGACCCCTCAGATTTTCCTTGTGACCCATAGAAAAGGCCTTGGTTGGGAAGCACTGGAGTAAACTAGCTAACTGTACGTACAGTAGTAAAAACTAGCTCCACCTCAGTCAGCAACATGCAGCTCACATATTGATGCATCTCAATCGAATAACGTAATTTGAAATGCAGAACAAGAACTTTTACTGTTAATACTTTAAGAACATTTTGCTAATAATACTTTGACTCTTTACTTTTTGCTTCAGTGGCGCATAATATGTATAAAGATTCTGCTTAACAAAGTGAAATACTTTTAATAGCTAATCACAGATCTTGTTTACAGATGGCATTTTTTCACATCCAGCATAGAGCTTTTCATACTTTCCTGCCTCTTAACTGCTGATTTTCCCATTTTGTTCAACTGCATACTTTTTTAATTCCTTTTCAGACATTTTATATATTTACATCATGTGTTTTTAATGTTAAATCTTGTCTGCAAACCAGTAACTGATACCTTTACTGTGAATGCAGGACTTTCACCTGTTGCATTGGTACTTTTACTAAAGCATCTGAGTACTGCTTCCGCCCCTGCTACTGGTAAGCATGCACGCATACTCCAACACGCAGCATCTGTTCCCACAGTCCAGTCCAAGGCTTCCCAAAACCAAGACCCTGCAACAACAACATGCTTTTTGGAGAGCTTATCGTTTACCTCACTTTCAGCTGATGACTAATCTTCGCAGTGCCTCCTGACTATGTTGATCTCACATCCTCAGCGCGCACACCCACCCACTCACAGATCGATAGTAACCAAGCACAACACCGCAAGCCAAAACGCTCCTCTCAGCTGATTCTTCCCTCCACGGCACACGGCTCCGGCTGCTGTCCAGCCATCACATCCTGTGAGAATATCCTGCATCGCCTGGCCCTCGTCCCCCCTCCCACTGTTCTCAGGGAAATGCCTTATAAGGGGGTTGGGAAGTCCTGTTTCATGCTCCACTTCAAGGAGAAACAGCCCCCCCCCCCACCCTCCAAAAAAAAGCCCTCCATTAGTCCTGAAGTCCTGAAGATGGTTGGCTGTTCTCACACACCAATCCCCATTTGGGATTTGGGGCCTTTTAACATGTTTGACGACAAAGTTGTAAGTAAAAGAAAAGTAGCTCTCCATGTGTTTATCATCTCTCATTTTCTGGAGGTGGCTCCAGATCTCCACCCGCAGAGAGCAAACTGTCAGCAGCAGATATTGACGAACGTGGCCGCCCATCCGACATGCGTGGGTGTGTTGAAAAATCACACATCCTTTTCAAGACTGTGGGAGTAAGACAGACCTGTCATGTGGATTGTCTCTGGTTCACCGTACTGTAAACAACCAGCAGCACAATGAGCGAGACCAGTTTACACACAAAGACAATCAGAACGACTGTACAACAGTCTGAAGGTGTCGACCAGCTGGTAAAGTGAATGAGGAACACTTCCTCCCCCTTCAGTGATTGTGACAGTGGTAAGTGCTCTTGACTGCTTCAGTGGAGCATCCAGAATAACCCAAGCTCAAATCACCTTTTATTTTGGCGGTATCGCGACCTACAAACTATTATTGCACTTGTTTCTAACGATTTTACTTAACAAGGTCAAACATTTTTTGTAAGTAATCAAAATTCTTGTTCACACATGGCATCAGTTCACACTGAGCATAGACCTTTTCATATTTCTCCTGCCTCTTAACTGCTGGGACACGTCCCCAAAACATCAGCTTTATTTAACTTGAGTGTCTCGAAACACAATTTGGAGATGCCTGGTTTTCAGAGGTGTGGACAGCATGTGTAAAATGCTGCATTCTTTTCCTGGCAGCTCGGCCATTAATGTGTAAAATGTGCTCACAGCTGACACGCAGAAGTGGAAGAAGCACTCGGGTCGTTTTTTTCCTTTAGTGAAAGATGCAATGGCACCGTGTAAAAATACTCACAAATCATCGTCCCGCATTCAAAAAAGTAAACGTACAGAAGGTTCATCAACAAAATGTTCTTAAAGTTTGTTGACATATTTTCCCCGTCCACTTGGGGGCATCACAACATGCTGTAAACACTGACACAATGTCACCTTGTGAGATGACATGCTGACCGTTGTTGGCAAACAGCTGCAGTGTTTCGGAGATACAGCTGATATTATTGCACAAATATGTTTGCAACCTTTGGTGGAAGGCGCACTTGAGATCTTTTAATTAAATAAAAATAGTAATAACAACACAATGTACAAATACTCAGACCTCCGTATAGAAGTATACTCAACAAAATTAAGTATCAAAAGTGAAAGTACTCATTATGCAGGAAAATAATCCTTAGAAGCATTGCACATTATGATTGTCATAGACGTTGTAGCATTTCACCGTCGTGGTTGGCACCAATTTGAATTACTTTACTAAAACAATCCCACGAAAGAAGATGAAGAAGATGGTGTCCAGCTGCTGATGAGGACTGTGTCATGTGGCCGAAGGCTCTGGTAAAAGCTAGTATGTGGTCCTTCAGTTTGGGGTATTGTCTTTTTAAAATACAGCTCTGGAAAAAAAATGAGAGACCACTGCAAAATGATCAGTTCTCTGGTTTTACTATTTATAGGTATGTGTTTTGAGTAAAATGAACTTTGGAAAATTTGGAGTGGTCTCTTAATTTTCTCCAGAGCTGTGTGTGTCAAGAATAAACGTTCATGCTTTACTTTCCACAGTATACTGCACTGTACTGATGCTTTCTGCAGAAAACCTCAAATCAGAAAAGTAACTGGTGACTACAGCTGCCAAATAAAAAGCACAATATTTATCTCTGAGTGCCTCGACGTTGTACTTCAGCACAGCACTGGAGTAAACGTACCTAGTTACCTCCCACCACAGCTGACATGCACATAAAAACAGGTGGAAAGGAATGAAAATGATTGTAAATAAGCACAGAAGCAGAAGTCTCACCTGGTCTCTTCTGCTGCAGCGCCTCGTACATTCGCAGCAGGTCTGGTTTCACATTCACCATCCTTTCATCCTTCACTATGCTGTATCGGTGGTGTCATGTCACCCACACACCCACACACACACACCCACACACACACAGCTTCATATTACAAATACAACACACCACGTGTGCCCTTGGGGGATTGTCCCCTTTTATTTACCGGGATTCCCAGACTTTTTGTTTCCCTTTCCATGCAGCTCAGCGTCAGCATCACTGATGGGTGTGCAGGGTGTTTTTCCCCCCGAGATATTCATTCATTCCTGGAGGGGGACAGTGCTGTGAGGTGAGTGGGGTGTTGTTCTATTCTAACACATGAATCAGTAATTCAATAGCAGAGTAGGGGAGGAGGGAGGGGTGTTGATTCAAATGACTGTTGAAAGATCAACTCTGCCTCCTGCTGTTCACACTCGGTCAATGCAGCGGTTTTTGCATAGCTTGTTGCGCATGAAAACAACTTGAAAAACAGTGTTTTGGGACCTTGAAGGCCCCATAATTTAACTTTCTGAAAGGGGCCATTTTGCATAATGAGTACTTTCAATTTTGATACTGTACGTACATTTTGCTGGTAATACGTTTGTACTTTTACTCAAGTAGAATTTCAAATGCTGGGCTACAGATTATGTTTACACTGATATTGTTACTTTTACTTACGTGTAGAGTGTGACTGTGCAATCCTGTATTGCATGACAATAAAACTGAATCTTGAACCTATTATTTTGTTTGTTTCCTTGATTTGGAGGAGCAGACTTTCCTCGCTGCTACATTTTGTATTTCCACTTTTTTCCAATATAATTTCACATCCTTTTTCCCCCAATTCCAAGGTTGAAAGCTTTCTGTTAATGTTGGGTGTTAAAGACAACAAAATATCAGTTAGTATCAGCTATGACTAAAACTATGAATATAAAGTTATTGCCTGCATCTTTGCTGTAACATTAATTCTTAATAAATAGCTTGATATTTGTGTCTTCATTTCATTCAGAAGAAATTTTAATCAAGCAGAGTTTGGTGAGGATGTAATAATCATAATACACACATATATAGTTGGCCAGGAATAGGTTTTATATAAAATTTGAACAGTGGATACAGAGGCGATATTATGTGTATAAAAAAATACATACAATAAAAGGAAAATAAATGAATCTTATCTTTTCTATTTGGAGCAGATGGTCAAGTTAGCTGATGAAATGCAAAAGGCACTAAATGTACAACATTCCAGTTTTAAAGACGTTAAACAGAGGCCAAGGTTGGAGACAAACCAAAATAAAAACAAAAATCACAGGGAATTTGTTGCCTTTGATATGCAAGACATAGTGCAGATTTTACAACATAACATACCGAACAATTCTCAAACGACACACAACTATTTAGCATTGAAAAACACTAAGCACGCACTTTTAAGACTCGTCACGAGCGGCACGAACTTCGCAATTCACGCCAAACTTAAAGACGCCAACACACCCAAACGTTGCGCGTGAGGTTGGTCAAACTGGAAATCTTTCATAATTTATAGTTTACATCACAATTTCTACAACAGCACTAAACACTGCAACAAGTCACAATTAGGAGCCAGGCGACCAGCAGTAAAGGTTTGTGGGTATCATACAGGTTGTTTTCTTTTGAATTTTGGTGAATGCATTGAAATACATTCTAACTTGTAAAGCAACAGAAACCAACAGAAAAGACTTAAACATGAAAGAAAAGAAATCTGGAAGACTACAGCGCCTGCATTGTGCGGTGTCACAGCCACAGACAAGTCAAGACGGACTGGATTAAGATTTTTTTTCACTAAAAAAAAGGTAGCTAGTAGTATATATACTGAAAATGTTGTATTTGCTGGCCTACTTTGGTTTAACTGTAGAAGTGCACTCCAGGGTGTGTCAGTACACTGTGACATCACTGTTGGGGGAGTATTTGTGACACACACTTTGAACTCTCTAATTGGTATCAAGATGCTAATGTTAGCATAACAACAAGCTAAACATTACTTTTTCTTTATCGTTAGCTCGTTTCTGCCTGCCCCAGATTAGTTATTACCGGTTTAACAATAGCATCATGTAGTCTCAGTCAGATATATAAATAATGGATCTTTTGGGTTTAATATGAATGAGGCATTGAAACAAACACGGCATTGACGCTGAAGAAACAGCACATTGAGTTTGCGTCTTTTTATGCACACTTTTGACTAAAGAAAGTTTAATCCAAGTCATTTTGAATTGACAGGCTCGACACTTCCTGCAGGCACTGCACACTGTATGTAGGGTTGTACGGTGACAAATAATCAAGTCTAAACAGAGAAAACATTACGCATGCCACCAACTTTCTAGACCTCTAGAGCAAACTACTTTCCTTCTCTGGAAGGACACCCACAGCCACACCACACTGGAATGAGTTACAGTGAACAGCACTATATATCTTACATGAGCAAGAAGTATATACAAAGTCTGGTCAACATTGGAAATTTACTGCATTCGGAATCACAAGCTGAAGCTGACTGGTTGCAGCACACAAAGATCATTCTCATTGGTCACCGAAACATTAACAAACAAAATTATAAACATAAATTTGGCTTTTAAATGCTTCAAGACAAATGAAAACCATACAAATTTGGAATGCATTTTAAAGCTTAAAAAGCATCTGAAGAGAACTTAATATATTTGGCCCATTAGTTTGAACAAAAAAAAAAAAAGAGCTTTACACAATAGCTAGATGAAAAGAAAAGGATGGATGTTTTCATACTGACGATTGTTATGTTAGTAAATTGCATGCAAACAGTGTATTTAGCATTTGAGAGCTCCTCATAGGAGATATTTCACCTCAGTTGAACATTTAGTTTTAACATGCATATTTCAGAATTAGTCAAAACTAAGATGGAAAAAAACCCAACTGCCCAGGTAATTACCACTAGCAGCAAACTTTCGAATCCCATGTGTGATGCAGAACACAAAATCTCGACCTGGGTTGCATTGCCGGCGTGATCATATGCAAAAAATTAAAACAAATGCAGACAATCGGAGCACCCAAAAGGAGTTTATAAAACAGTAGTTAGGAAAAGGAAACTGTTCCACTGAGGTGAAAATCAAATGGGAGGCAGTTTATTAAAAAAAAAAAAAAAAAAAAGTACCACAACAACATGCCAGAACTCTACAAAAAACTTAAGCATTCACAGTAATACAATGTCAGACGGCTTCTTCTGTTTTTATTACTAGCTGAGGAGTACCAGATTTAGTGTGCAGATGTCATTATAACTGCATGCAAAGTTACTGAAGGCAACTCCACATCATACGCCCCACAAAACAACAACAATCACTATGGAATTGCCCAACAGGGGAGTTTAACACTGGCTTCGGCAGCCCGTTGCACCAGCAATGCGCAAATTCCAACTTGGCTTGGCTGGAATGTCACTTTTCATTACATGTACACGAAACATAAAAGTTAGCCACAACACAGTCAAGATACAACTTAAATTTTGCACCTCCCTCGAACAGCTGTAACGCTGGACAGACACTGTACAGATTAACAGCACTAGCACTGCGATGCTTTTTGTTTTTTCTTCCTTGTCAAAACCTGGCGCCCGCATTACCAACAATGCAACTCGAGCTGTTCGGCGTGAGATTCAGGTGTGTCATGCTAGTAGCAGCTAATGTAGCCACGAACCGCTAGCCTGCAGCAGAGTTGAGGAGCGGGCTACATAGGTGTGGTTGGCTCACATTCAAGGTCCACACCCCCCAGATTTTTTACATTTATTTTCAAATTTGTAGTCTTCAGCCCCAACCGACGCACGCACGCGGCTCCGTCTGGAAACACAAAGGGCTTTATACAAATTCCTTTTAACATGTGCAGTAGCTACACCCCAACACCTGTGAACAGACGGGAGTTCCCCTTTAACCCTGAGTTGGTCTCCTCCGACTAATTAAAAAAAATTTATTTCCACCAGGAAGAGGCTGTCAGCCGACGTTCAGTATGAGGGGTCACGCCTGAAACAATCTGGCTGTCGGGACAATCGGTTGGATGTCTGGCATGTCTGAAGTTTTGGTCAGCTGTCTGATGCCCCTCGTGACTGTTGTAGTAGTATGATACCACAGTGAGCTGGTTGAAATACTATTGTGAGTAGTTATTTTACTTTAAGTCAACATTGTTGATGATGCAGCCAGACTTTCTGTTTCTCTGGGTTTACAGTGTGATTGAAGCAGTGCGAGTGGAGGAGCTGTACGTTTCCTCCCGTGCCCGACAGACCAAATAAAACATGAAAGGTGAGTTAACACAACATTCGTATGATCAATAAATCGTACAGTGTCTGCCAAGCTTTAGTGATTCTTAATTAACTGTTCTCAAGGCGGAACGGTTAGAAAGACACATTGTTTGTAATAGACTACATCCCTTTATATTTTGACATCCCTTTATATACCGACAAGCGTGATTTCATGCTGCATTCAAAGGAGATGGGAATTGCTGCTGGCCACGATTATAGTTATGTCCACTGTAACAGAAACTTCCAACGGTTGAGGTTTCGACTTTGGCAAAATCGCTTAAGACTTTCATTGATGTTATTATTAGAAGTTTATAAGCATTTCCACTTGTCATACAGCCATCTTCACCTTAAAAGCACCAAATTATAGCGGACGTGATCGATAACTAATGAGGTGAGATAATGTATTTTAATACACCTGATAGGATAAATAGTGTTTTGCAACGGAACAGTGTAGCAGTTAAGAGCTGACTACACATGACGCATGTTCGACTGGTGCAACAGCCTGAAGAACCTTTTGTAGCCACAAAGCTATGAGAATTAAAATGAAGCATTTTTAACATGTAGAATGACATCTATGAAGGCATTCTGATTTTTACTTTGATCCCTGTGAGAATGATTTGTAGGCTGACATGATGTAGTGATGCATTATCCACTACTGTTTCTTTGCTTTGTTTCATCTTTACAATAAAGCACACGGAGGATCATTTTATCATATAACATGTAGCATCATGCTTTCAGAGGACGAAAGAGATGAAAAAAAGAAAAGAGTGAGAAAGAAACGGCACCAATTTCTGTCCCTGTTGAAATATTCCCACCCTTCCCAAAAGCAGCTGATAGAGTTCTGATACTTTACTGTTTTATTAATTTTTTTGGTCCCCAGTTCCTTTTCAGTTTTTACGAATGTCAGCGTAGACCACTGGCTCCATCTTATGGAATGAGTTTTTGCTGCCCGAGTGATCCAACTGGGCGTATATCACCGGGCCCTGGGAAATAATCAGAAAAGGCAGGAAAGCAGTCAGTAAAAGACACAAATATGTCCAGCTCAGAGCAAGAAGTACACTTGATATATGCAGACAACTTTTGTTTCTTCACAATGAAATCTTAGTTTGACTCCGACCACCTTAATTAGAGATTAACCATCTATTTGGAAAGGCAGCATGTCATGCACACAGCCGATAAAAAAAAGTAGAGTTGACACAATTAGTCGATTAATCGATTAGTCTAATCTGCAGAAAATTAAAGGGAAGCTATTTTCATTTTTGCAACCCAAGTAAAAAGCAAACGTTGTCCCTTCTCAAAAAAAAAAACAACCTACATTTCCTTAATTGAAGAGATGCAAGTCTTTATACAATATATTCACATTTAAACATGTTTTGTTTGTTTATTGCTGACTAATACTGCACCCACAAGAAATGTAATGTCACCTGATTTATTACACAGGACTCAGTTAAATACTCTCACAACTGTGACGACCTCCACCTCTTCTGGCTGCTGCGCCAGCTGCTTGCGTTTTACCCAGTCATCGTTTACTGGAAGCACCTGAGCCCGGTGTTCCAAGTACTAAAAGATCCAAGATGTTCCAAGAGGGAGCGAGAAAGGGGAAACTCTGGGAAGCACTACTGACTGCCACACCTCAGCCTTCTGATATTTTTAGTTGTTTGTGTTCGTATCAAATAAATGAAAGGTTTTTGCTTGAACTCCTTGTTTCACCTCCCGTTATTTGTCAGGGGTTTTGAGTCATCCATGACAAATTTGGGGCTCGTCTGGGATGAAAACCAAAGTGTTATTGAAAATAAACTGATAGTAGCAAATTAATTATTCAGTCCTCCTTTTACAAAGCATGCTTTGTTCTATGGGTTCTCAGTTGGCCACACACCCCCCGTTTCCAAAGAAAATGTGATGAATGCTGCTGCTGAGCTCCATTTTACAATTCAAAATTTATGGACGCGAACAGAAGCGAAAATAATAAATTTTTATTGTCCACAATGGTGATGGAAAGTCCTCGACTCTGGACTTCCTGGAACACACTGTGCGTTTGTGCAGCAATTTAATATTAGCTTGATATTGCGATTCCTTTTTCAGCTCCGCAATGTGTATTTGTATCACAAATATTGTGACACAATATTTCTTTACACTCCTATTGTCATAAATATTTAGACAATACAAGAAAGACAGTCAAATGAAATACAAAGTGTTAACCAGCAAGCTTTACAGGTGCTTGTAGGCTGCTTTGTTACCTTTGGACAGAGCCAGGCTAGACATTTCCCCCCGCTTCCGGTCTTTATGCTAAGCTTTATGCTAATGACCTCCCACCCCAGCTTCATATATTTAGTGAGTAAGTGCATTTCCCAAAATGTCAAACTTTAGCCGTGGACTTTACTTCTACGGTTTGTTTAGTTTAGTTATGTGCGTCATTGTAGTCTCCTGGTACTTTCATCCAGACACTGTAATATTTGTGTCCCATGATCATAAATTCTGCTTTTGTATCATGTTTCACTTTGGCAGTTTTTGTGCGATATAAATAAACTTTATCATCATTGTTGATTGATCTGAACCAAATACTGTATATTAAATTTAAATCAGTGGACTGGGATGAAGAGGTCTTTTATTTCGGTCCAGTTTGAATAAACAACATAAATGCGACACTTTCCCCGTGAAATGGTGGCAGCCAGTGGATTTTTCTGTCCCCCAGCTCCTACCTGTAGTGGACCCAAGGGACTGGTAGACCTGGAGCCCTCCAGGCTGGACTCCACCTTCTTTCGTGGCTTTGGAGCCTGAGAGCTCACGCTTTCCAAGGACGTACATCTATTTTAGGGTTACGATTTTGCCATGGTGCCGAGCAACCATTTGTGCACAGTCAAATGGAGACAAACCACAAATAATGGGACACAAGACAAAAAGAAAACAATAAGAGATGAGTACATGAAGCACTGGATGTACACAGAGTGAATGGCAGCTCCCAGTGGTTTAGCAGCAATTCTGAAAGCAGCGACAGACTCTGGGAGGAGACTAGAGGTGCACTGATGGGTTTTAAAGTGATATCAGATATTCCAAGTACTTTTCTGACATATACCTTTATGATATACACTTTGGCACAGTGTATAAAAATGCTAAAATGAAGCAGGTCACAATCCGATCCTTTCTTTACGGAATAGTTTTGTTACAGCGCTACTCTCCTTTACAACACACCTCCACACTGCGAGCATTTTGCTGCACACGTGAGTGAAAGTGTGGAAAGTTAGTGACTTTGAATTCTGACACTGAGGTTGGCAAAATACACAGATTCGCCGAGCTACGACGCTAATTATCATTAGCAAAGAGCAGGGTACAAAACATTCAGGCAGCAGCTTCTCATTCAGTTTCAGGAAGCTAGAGTATCGGATTGAACAATATTTAAGAACTCGGATTGGGATATCTCTGAGTCTTACATTATAGTTAATCGAGTATCTTTTGGTTTTGGACTGTTTGGAAATTAGAAGACGTGACACTTTGGGCTCTGAGAAATCATTGTTGCTACTTGCAGCCCTGCAATTACTTGTTTTGTACTTGGATCAATTCTTCCATCAGTCCATCCATTCAACTATTAAGTTCATGGACTTTTGTAAATCAGAAAAATCAAACAGGTTCATCAGTGCACCTCTAGTAAAGACACTGTATAACAGTATGTACACGCGCTGGACTTAATGAGCTTTTTGTCCTAACATTTCATGGTGATGCCTCGAAGCATTTTAATAGATTTTTTTTTTTTTAAACCCTGTTGATGAAGACAGATGAGGAAGACAGTGGTTAGTTTTGAGCGTTAGTGGAAAGACATGAAGAACAATGGACTTGACAACATGCTGATAAGCTGACAAAAGGTTAATTAGTGATGCTAACGGACAGTGTTGCTGTGAGACACAGTAATGGAGGAAAGTGACTGGCACCAGTGCAAACAGAATCCCCAAAGACCAAACGCTTACTTTAGAATACATTTTAATGCTAATTTCAACGTCTCTCATGTTTATGGGTCAATATGTGGTTATCCCATTTAGAAGAAGAGGCAGAGAGGCGGAGGTGTGGTTGGAGCATGCGGGGTAGACATGGTCAAACTAAATAAAAACACACAAAGAAAACTAACGTCTCGTTTTTGACTGTCTTTAACAAACACATTAATAATTAGTAATAACATCAGATTGGCCAAAACACACAGCTATTTCTCCACAGGTTTAACACAGAAACAGAGAGAGAGTGAACCCTGCACCCATGCAGACAGAGTTAGCGAGGTGTTACGGACTGATGATTCAATTTCTGAAGGAGAAACCAGCTCAATCACACGAGGCGCAAGAAAACCCTACCATCATCGTGCATGAGGTCAGATATGAGAACGTGAGCAGTTAACACTGTATGCACCGAGTAGATTGACTAATTTATCTTAAGCCAATCTCCACTCAGAATACTTATTTGGTGCGTATGATGTAGCATCCTCATCACCAGGGAAAAATACTAATTTCAGCCGTTTCACACACTTGTTGGAAACGTAAAATAACTTTAATTCCAATTATTAGATGAGGTAGTGTGTGTTATTTCCCCAACAGCCAAACGGCTCTTTGATGATTAATGTCACACATATTGACAGTAATGTTCAAGTTGTGCAACTGCAGTTAACATTTTTATTTTACCTATTCAAATTACTAATTATAATTGGTTTTACCTCTTTGGTAGCTGTAAATACAGTTCCAGAATATTCTTACACGTTTATATATATTTTTTTATAAACACCACTTTTTTGGGTTTTGCCATTTTCCGGGTGGCAAAGTCAAAAATCTTTGCTAGAAATGAATGCCATCATAACAGTGGAACACATTATTACAATAGAAGAATTGACAAACATTGACATTAAATTTGCGTAAAAATTGTAGTAACTCTTTACTACAACCCCCATATTTAGCATTTATATGAACTACATAAACATGTAATAAGTAATTTATGACACTATAATGTAGGTGTATGCAGATATAAAGGACATTGTCAGCATTTATTACTGTACAGTATTCATCAACGATTACAACTTCTGCTGTGAAGACATTTTATATTAAGATCTTGTTTTACTATACTGCCTATTATCCGTTCATACACCAGTCTCCACCCACGGTTGCCTATAATATAGGATTTACATTTGACAAATACATTAATGAACACTTATCCATTTACAACTACATTAATAGTGTTAGAAACCATTTATTAAATGTTTACATACTGCTTGGAAATGCTAACTAGTTAAAGGGGGTTAAAGAATAGCACGACCGATATTCTCATGGACCTTTTGAAAGTACTGTAGGTCATGTGTCGTAGTGGTGTTAATGCCAGCAATAAGTGACCTGTAATCTATGTGAACATACGTGAGATGGCACACTTACCCTTCATAATCGTGGCGGCCGTGAAGCACCCTCATGACAATGCAGGCTGCAACGGCGATGAGGACGAGCAGAAATAAAGCCCCACAAACTGCTCCGACTATAATGGCGGTGTTGCCCTGAGGAAGAGATTCTGGACACGACAAACAAACAAACACACACACGGTTGGTTTTAAAATGTAAACATTCTCAGCTGCGTTTAAAACCCTCTGGAGTTTGTCTTCACGTTTCATACATGTTGTAAAGCAGCTGCAGGAGAGGCATTGCATTCACAGGCTGTCCACGTCCCTACAAATTGTAAATTATATTTTTACAGTTTAAAATACACACTGTGCTTTGACGTGTACGTACCTATAAATCCTGAACACTGTATATAGACATGCATAACCACCTGCATCATGTATATAAAATAATATTTTAATTTATCCATTCATATGTACTCCTTTACACAATTTGTATTTGTTTACATTTTACAGAAGCACTTCATTTGTATATAGACATTATATGTTTCTCATCATCGTTGCTTCAGACACGCACGCAACTATTTTTATGTACATAATAGTTCTAGGTTTATTTAGACCTCTTTGTTCAGCTTTTTCTATGTCTGTTTTAGCTGAATGTTTATGTCTATCTTTCCTGTAAATTGTTCTTCAAACCAGAGTCAACTTTCTTGGCTTTTTAGCCAATAAAGCTGATTCTGAAGCTTCATGTACACAAGTGCTTTTTACACCACGTTATGAAAAATGCTTTACAATGTAGAAAACCTGTAGAATTGTTTTCCTCTCCCACAAACAACACAGCAGTTACACCATGTCAAATTCTTCATTGCAGGTGCACAAATCCTGCGGGAACGAATCACAAATTAAGAAACTTATACGCTCATATTTTTGCTACAGTGAATATGGTGCAAAACACATTTGCGTATTAAAAAAAAAAGTGATGTCATGAATAAAATGTCCACATCCGCAAGTCAGTATTTGAATTCATGCAATGAGAGCTGCACAGCTGTACAATATATTCTCGCAAATATATATATATATATTTTTTCTTGGATATATTTCACAAACACAAGTCAATAACTACAACTGCTTGAATCTGCTGCTACGAGTCTCAAATGCTCTTTTGGAACGTGTTCCGTGCGCTTGGATTAACTGGAGGTTTTAAAAGGTTGGCATGTTAATAAATAAGTGATGCGCTTCACATAATGCATTGGAGCTCCAATGCTGCCTACACTTAGAAGGGAAATCGCCTTCAGGTTCGGGGGCCGCTGATCTAATCACGGTCCGGCACGGAAAGCCGCCCAGAGAGCCGTCACGCCTGCAACTAGAGTCTCAAGTAAAGAGTGAAAGAGGCAGCTAAAAAAGGAAAGCGATGTCCACACCTTATTGGCCACACTTCTGCGTTATCTTCAATATGTTCAAATACAATGCTCAATAAGGCCCAGACATTGTCGTCAGTCCATCTGTCATATGCTTTCTTCTGTAACTACACTGTGTTGAAGCACAATGAAAAATAAATAAATAAATGAAACTGGTTTGTGTTTGCAGATTATAAAAATGGTGGCTGAACTAAAATGCTGAGTAAATCAAAAATGTTCCACGCTGCAAGCCCCACCCCCAAAGGAAAGTACTACCCCCTGAGCAGGGACTGTTTGGGGGATAAAATAATGTCCCTGATACTTAATTTAGACCCTGGTCCCTGCAGTTGAAATGCACCAAGTTCCTCCCAAGGTTCCTAGTTCCTAATCTTGCTTTTGACAGCGAAAACATCGATTTGCCTGGAAACATGACAGATTCAGCACAACGAGGCACAGACACTGTCCAATCAGCATTTGTGTGTGTGTGTGTGTGTGTGTGTGTACACACACACAACTGACAAGTGTCTGGCCAAGGCCGCAGGTTCATTTTAAAAAGCATCTTGTGTAAGTACAACCATTACATATTCCTGCCTCAAGCCAAAACTGATTTTCATCTTAGAATGAAATCCTTTGAAATCTAATTTATTTATTATAATTTGAAGCCAAATCCGAGTACTCACCTTTCAGAACAACCCTGAGCTCTATTCGAGCCGGCGTTCCAATCACATCTGGTGGATTCTTCACGTCACAGAAGAAGGTACCATTGTCGCTGAACTGAGCCGGATTCAGCTGTATCGAGGCGTCCCTCTTGTTTATGTCTCCAATAAACTGCACTCGATCTTTGAACTCAGGTTGTCCCGGGAACCCTTTCCCACCGATAAAGTGGAAAATCTACAAAAAGAAGAAGAAAAATCAGGTTAACCTGCTGTACTGGAAATTATTCAGTCAACACAATCCCCTATATGTCTGACAAATATTTTATTTGGTATCAATAAGAGACCAAAAAGGAAAAAAAAATGAAGAAAGAAAGGTTTTAGCTAAGACAAGGAAAAAGCAAGCAAGGCCTACAGTGCGTGTCCATGGCTCCTTATTAGCTCAGCGAGGGTGGAACCATAAAATAAATCTTATCCTCTCTCAATCTTTCTTTTTTGGGGATCTCTCGCACTGACACACATCTAGAGTCACAGCAGTAAGTCCATTAACATGGCTGATTTTCCATTTTGTTGAAGGAGAAAAAAAAAACTGAAGTGAATCAGGATTTCTTCTTTCACATGCCTACTGTTGCTGAGGCTGCCACCATAACAGTAAAAACATTTGACTGAAGCACCCTCAACACTAATCTGGCTCGGGTTCATGCATGGACTTGTAACTTCTAGCAGTGTCAGCGCTGAAACGGAGCTCTGAATAAGGAACAATTTCTTATGAATCGTTTCCCGTAGTCCAAGGATAGCTTTACTCAGAAATCCGGTATGATATCACTTTCACATTACAACAAAAGGAAGAATGCTACGAGTGAAACGGTGTTCAGGTAGGTGCCCAATGTCGTACTGAACTGTCAAATACACATATTTTCAGATCCTGCCAGCATTTGCTTAGTTTAACTATGTCAAAATGACGCTGTTTTCATGTGTTTTTTCATCCCCAATAGCTTTTCAAGGCCGTTTTTGAGAGAGGCCCACCAAATCATTATTTTATGGTCACAAAATCAACATAAATGCAGGTTAATGGAAACTTCATTGCTTATTACATTTAAAATGAAAAACCACAGAAAAGGTTAAGACGACAGGAAGTTGTCTTGTGGACTTCACCGCCGACTGAGTCTGAGAAACTACAGGGGCAGTCGATTAACATTACTCTGGAGAGTGTCAATCCATTAACCCCAGAGGCTTCTCTCATACACTTGGGCTCCGGAAACTACAGCCCACCACTGAAGTTGCTGGCCGAATCACAAATGGACTCTAAGTTCCAGTTAGGACAAGCTTTCATGCCAAACTACTGGCTTGATATCACAAATCACAAACTTTGCCTCAATGGGCTTTAGAGCCTGTACAGCTCAGTCCTAGGGCCCTCAATTTGGAAGGGGAAAAACTCCCAACAAAAAAAAATTTTTTTAAACTTTATTAAGGGGGAGAAAATTAGGAGGAGCAACAGAGGAGAGATCCCTCTTCAGGATGGACAGACATAAAATAGATGTCGTGTGTACAGAGTAGACCAACGTAGTAAAATTACAGTATGGACATTCAGGATGACAAAATTATAAATATATAAAATATATGCAGAATATGGATTCGAGAGGACGTCAAGCAGCTTCAGAAAACACAGAAATTGCAGTTTATATTTGTGTAAATGCAACAATACAACAAGCTTTCAAACAAAGGAATGATGGAAAAGAAAAATGACATTGAATGTACCGACACTTAATTGCTCATAACTGGTCCAAAATCACATGACCTGCAGAAGCAGACATGAATATACATTACTGGGAGTATGCAGGAATCTGGAAGTTGTAAGACCGTGTCAACATATTTTAAAACTGCCACGCCACAAGTTCTAACTGGTTACCAGTAACACGCCTTACATTTACAGTACATTTATTTTGAGATTGCAAAACAGTCTTAGTTTGACCTAATTCAGATCGGCAAGGGGGAACAAAACCATAGAGAATAAAATAGTGACTAACAGAAGGGCAAGGTTTAATAAAAGTAATAATAGTCACATACTCACACTCTCTCTCACATTAACAAACATTTCTATTTGGCCTAAGAAATACAACATTGGCCATAAATTATATTAAAATCATAGACTGTCTGTCTGAATCTATGCTCCAAAAAATAATACCTCGTAAAATGCCTACTAAGACATTTTAATACTTTTAAAGGGTCTTAGGTTTTGCTAAACTGATTTAATACCTTTTAATACTTTTGAAGCCCTGCGGATACTCTGCATTAATATTAAAATTAACTGGCTAATACTGGAACTCAGAAAAACAGCTGTAAATTAAAACATCCAAATTCACACTATATTTTTTTGTATTTACATATTTTTCTCAGACAAGTAAATGAGTATGAAATACCGATTTAATCACATCTCTTAAATACTACCTGATGAGCAGCAGTCACTTCAACGCTTCTGCACTTAGGTGATAATAATTATTTTACAATCGCGACAGTCTCAACAAAAACCCATCACAAATCCACTACGTGGCCGTGTCCCTCAGTGGGTGGGTCATTTTGTCAGCTGTTTTTTTCCCCACAGTAAACACCGAAACACAGGGTTGGTGTTTTAAGATGTATACACCCTGAGACCATTTTGGAAAAGTTCGTTTTTGGGGAGATAAGACGTTGTTTTATTCTGCACGGAGGGCTGAAACCGAGAGAAAAGGATACATTTGCAAATTTAACCACCTTAAATTGGGCATGCTCCCAAGTGTTGACTGCATGCATCTGTTCTATCATGACTGCTGTGCAATTTAAAAACCCTACGGCTGTATTATTATTATGTTTGCAGGAGATCACAGCAGACAGGTGGGCCTCTGCCCTGCCTGCTTGATCTGTAAACAGAAACGAGAAGGATTTGTGAGTGAATGGGATAAGATCCACAGTCCTCCACACCCCACAAACCTTCTCAATTCAATACAGCATTCTTTGTTCTCGGGGATAAACTTTTTACATTTTGCTCCAAGTACAAAACAATGAAAAAAATCCTTTATGTGACTTGAAGCTCAGTTAAACATGAATCTCAGAGAGCACCTAGTGTTAGTGATATATCAATATTGTACATGTACTGTAATGCGCTTCAGAATCTCAGATTTATATACACTACTAGAATCAATCATATGTGCGATTAATTATGTTCACTGAAGCTAAAACAGTTTTAGCACTTGACATTAAAATGTTGACTGTGTAATCACAGGCTTCAAGAAGCATTTTTGACAGACACAAATCAATGTACAGTATTAACACTGAAGCTCTCATCTGAAACCCTGCGTTTGCCAAAGAGCTTTGTGTCGTCAGTGTGCCACATTACAATAAAAAGTGCGGAGCATTTAAACTGAGGGGCCGCTGAAGCCTCTCTTCTTGTGTAAAGATAAAACTGTTGCAGGAAAACCTTCCCGATACAACCAACGACGACTTACCACGTATGCAGACTTGAAGTACTGACTGTCAGGCTGACTCGACTGAAAAGTCCAGGTCACAGAGGTGGAGGTGCTGACCACTTCACTTGACTTAAAGGTGCATCGAAGGGTCCCTATGGTGCCGTTCTGCACCATCACTTCAGGGTCTGCGTATATGTCCATTGCCGATGTAGGTTTTGTGACTGATAATAAATGAAGGGATAAAAATAAGTCAAAACTTTTAATGCACTTATGAATAAGAAAACCTGTGGGGAACACCTTAAAATAGAAACGTAACTATATGTACATCCTCGCCATATTGAAAAGAGACCTGTGTTAAAACAATGAACAAGGGCCGTGTTGGTGGGGGTTGTGTTGTTTCAGGTACCAGTAAGACAATGAAATACAATCCAGGAAGTCCCGTTTGAAAAACTGATTAATGTGTTCAAAGGCTTCCGAGACTCACAGCAGCATTTTACAACTCTGGAAATCACAGCAGCAACTATTTTACAGGGTTCGTAAAGATTTTATAAGAGTAAAATTCAAGCACTTTCAAGGTACCTAAACCAAGGATTTCCAGACCCTTGAAGCCTTTATCAGCACATTGTCTTTTGGCATTTATAGTAACAAACAAACAAATATGATGAGGGGATCATTTCATTTCAAATATTAAAACGGTTTTTGGCTTGCGTGAGTGATTGTGTAGATGATGAAACACCAGACCATGTTGAAAATCAAGCATTTTTTCAAAGAGTATATTCATATTAAAGCATATTCCCAATCTTGAAAAAAATGACTTAAAAATTAAGCATTTTCCAAACTTTCAAGACCAGAAACCCTGTAGTCTATCTTTCGATCACGAGGTAAACTGTAGAAATACGGCGTTCACGTTTCACAAGGAAGCTTCCAAGAATGTGCCGTTGCGTGCATTTCCCAAGAAGTTGCTGGACTGACATCATTCAAATGAATGACAGGGCTGTGCTTTCTCAGGCAGGAATCAAGTCAGACTGAATGTGGCCTTAGGGCTGCAACTGCCACATGAATCGGATAATAATTTTCTCACTTAATTGTTTGGTCAATAACTAGTGAAAATCGCTTCACAGTTTTTCCTCAGAGCCCGAGGTGACATTCTCAAATGTCAAACAACCAAACATATTGTTACTCTTAAGCAATGTCAGATATTTTATTAAGATATATTTTCTATAATTTACCGTCATACAAAAGACTATGAAACTCAGCTTTTATCTGTAACGTTACGACGACTTTAAAATTTACTTTAATGATGAATTGATTATCAAAATTATCAATCGACTGATCGAATAATCGATAAAGAGATGAATCAGCTGAAACAGCTGTCTGACCACTGTCTTATGGTGTCCGGCAAGTATCAAGGAAATAAACCACACACACACACAAGTTAATAATTCATATTCTTAAATTATTAAACATGTGCCCTTAATTCACTAAGGGCACCTCAAAATAAAAAGCATTAAGTTATTGTAGCAGTAAAAAAGTGAGATTACAGGTGGTTGTGGTTTGGCAGCTGTATTTTAGTATGGCGTGCCCGCAAATGACTTCCCACAAATATTTCTTATGGTAAACCATTTGTCCTCGTCGCTTCTTAACCTTCTGTGTGTTGTTGCTACGTCGAAAAGTTGTTTTAGAACATCTTGTTTACTCTTTGCTGGCCAGCTGTGTGCTAAATGCATACATACCAATGTGTAGTGCAGCACAAAAATAAACAGTGAAGGTCAGATCATGGACAATCTGAATGAGCTGATTGGGTTTAATACAGCTTTAGTTTCAGACTAAAAGATGTGGCTATATTTTGAATGGTAATCACAACATGTGTCATCGTTAACATCCCTTAAACGGTTTAATTATGATAACTGATCTGTTTCTGATCATTTGTACAATACACATGATTAAATTGAAGGGTATGGATAACCAATTTGTGCACCCAGATGATCAAAAATGACATCTGATCATCCTGAGCAACAAATTAACATTACATCCTTCAGTTTGTTGCAGAATCATTGCTTTAGATTGTATTAGTGTTCATGTTGCCGTGTCCTCCCACAGTAAGAGGTGACTACAACAGATAAAAAAAAAAACACCATCTCTCTTACAGAACTGGGATAATACATGGAGAAGTACTGACGGTACAGTTTACTGATTAATAACTTCTGCAGGACAGCTCTGAACGGGGTTATGTTGTCACAACCATGGCAAAAACAGATTCATCTGCTTCCAAAGGTAAGACGATCCAATAGACTAGATGCAAATAAAACAGCAGCAGAGATAGTTCCTGTCTCCTGCAATTTGCACAGCAATTAGACCAAATGCTGCCTAACGCACAGCGACACAGATTCAGACTCCGGGGAAATACTGTGCAATGAAAACAAAACAAACTGTTAGAACAGTAGCCAGTCTTTTCCCATTTCCTCCCGTCAGATGTTAAGCCACCAGGCAATTTCTCCAAACGTCCAGGATGTTTCTCAAGTGCCCACAGTATCAGCAATATCTACATTATTATGCCAGAGACCAACATATTTGCTAATGTTTGTGCTGGGCGTTTCGTGCAGTCTTCATAGCCAGTCATAAGGACTAACGTAGCTACAGGACGAAGCCATTATTGGAAGCCATTCGTGTCTAAGCCCAGATTTGAAAGTGAAATCTTAAGGCAGACTGAGCGAAATGACGTGCATACATGTTTGTTGTTGTTTGTATCAACGAGCAAATGAACTCTTTCGAGCCGGCTAAGCTCAATAGGCTGCCACTGTATTTCAACACAACACAAGACACGCAGTTAAAGCTAACAATAAATATATACTTTACAGTAATGCACTGTATATAGTGTTAACCTGGCGTGCTGGTTATCTTAGTACACGACCCCCCCCCCCGGACGACACGTACATTCACGCCTAACGACACCCATTATTCAAAAACATCTGGCACTTTTACGTGGCTTTTTGTGTCGCTCAGCGTTCCTCCATCACAGCACACACACACACACAATTGGAAGCGTTTCCCCGTGTAATTTAAAAAGACGCTCTTCGATTCGGCATACACGCGACAAAAAACCCGAGCAGCCCCTTGGTCGCGCTAAACGTTAGCCGAACGGCGCTGCTGCCTCGGCCGGTCCCACCGCTCACACTCTCGCATAGAACGACACTACAAAGGGCGGTAGCTAGCCACCAATTCCAACTCGGATTTTAGTCAATTTAGCCGCTCCACGGTACGTTTTGCCCGTAACGTTAACGTCGACATGTTGTGCAAGGGAGGTCTGTAGCCGACGCGCGCAAGAGCAACGCGTTCGGCAGCGTCAACTCTTGTCCCCAAAGCAAACGAGGGCGAACAACGGCACGCTAATTGGCAATATTGTGAGCCGACGTTATGGGTGCAGTTAGGTGTCTCCCGTACATGGGATGCGCTACAACGTCGCTAGCTAGCTAACCTGGTATCCCCACCTCAGATAATGAGCTCAAAATCAAACATTTGCGAATTGAAATTGAGTCCGGGCCGGGCGTCAACACTCACCTAATGCGACACATAGCGTAAATCCAGTCAGTAAAACGCGCTTGCAGATAGTATGTGACCATTTTGGCTCCATTATGTTGTTGTAAACAGGAGTAGCCCCTCTTGATTTTTTTTTTCCACCCTCTACCGTAGAAGTCGTTTCTTCCTCGTGGAAAATCCAGCGGCGGGTACACAGTGCTAAGTTCTAAGTGCGACTACTGCCCACTACAGGTCCCAGGGTGCATGGACGGCTTGCAGTTGTCACTAATGTACAGTGTGATTTTAAACAGTGGTGGAGCAATTATAACGCCAAACTTTAAAGATACTCTGTTACAAGTAATAGTCCTGCATTGAAAATGTTACTTAAGTAAGATTATGTAGGTATAATCAGGAAAATGTACTTCTTTTTTTATTCTGGATGAGTCTGCTTATTATTTTCTTGATTAACCGATTGATTGTTTGGTTTGTAAAAATACTGAAAATAGTGAGAAGTGCCAATCACAATTACACAGAGCCCAAGTGACACCTTCACAATGTTGCATACAACCAACAAACAGTCCATACCTCAAAATAATTAAAAATAAATTTAAAGCATTTAAATAATTAAAAAGGAAACGCTAGCATAGCTGTAAACTTTATTTGTTGTTAAGGTGTTAAAGGTACAAACGCTCTAAGGAAATGCTCTAAATTTCTTAGATGTTACTGGGAACAGGACCCTGACAGTCATCATCATTCAGATGTGTTTTCCAGCCCAAATATTGACATGTGATCAATGTATGAATTCATGGTTTATTCTAATCATCTTTACAAAGCTTTCAAATTTTTGGAGGGGCTACAGTCTGCCTGTACGTGCAAAATCTGACAGTTTTTATGGCCTATAAGCCCCCAAAATTACAAGTACATAAGACTTCAAATTTTATTCTTGTTGTGAAACAGCATTTACATCTCTGCGGAAACCCATGCTGATACAATTATCTTAGGTGCAACAGAACACCTGTAGCAAATTTATTATTGACTAAAAGAAAAAGGTATAAAACTTCATTTTTGACAAATATCAGTCAACAAATGAGAATATCGGTGTAACCTTAGTACAGATCTTATGTAAAACACATATAACAATGCTGATTTATCACAATTAAAAGGAATTATAAAAGCTGCCTCTGAAAGCTCAAACTGTGCACTTGAATCAGTATATAAGTGGTAATAAAAATATGAATTTCTTAGCCGTCACCTCCCAGTTGAATATTTAATATTGTGATTTATTGGAAACAAGACTTTTTAAAACAATTTATTGTCAATGCTTATGATGCAAGATCTGCCTGGTATTGCGGCTTAACATATATCATCACTTTACATGTATAGTGACAAAGACTGTAGTGAAACAGGTGTATTTGTCAGTAAACAAGGATTAGAAGTACAAGAAGCACAGAGTCATACTCCTCTGAAACAACTCATTATCACAAAATTTTAAATTGCACAAACAAATTTGGGATTTTGAGTGCACTTTATTTGTCGTAACTTTCTATTTATGCTAAAATCGAAGTAGTGGGTAGTACACAGTGTGAGCTTTCACACCCCTGACCACAAATTAAAACGTCCACCTCATTTTAACATCTTCTCCAATCATTTTTGGGATTCAACGTACATTCTTAAAATAATCCACCAATGTTAGATCAGAAATTATTCAACAAACATCAACTCTTAAACCAAAACGAATTAGTGAACTATTGTGATGACTGCCCTCATTAATGACATATGGGACCAAATTTGTTACTGTAATAGACAGACATTAAATTAGACACAAGTAAAATTAAAACACACCAAGTTAATAATGCAATAAGGCCTTCAGAGAAAATAACGCCCAGAATCAACACTGTAAAATTTCTACTTTAAAGTTCACCAGTTCCCAGTAATGCGTCTGAACACTGCCGCTCAGAATCGCAATCATACAAGTCAAACACATAGTTTTCTGTCAGTGCAACTCGGGCTGGCTCGCCCACACATCCAGATCATCTCATAGCACATTGCATGACTCTATCATAAATATCAACTCAAGATATCTACAGTATAGACATATATAACATAAGGAAGTGTAATACATGCAAGTCAAAACAAAAACAGTGATCAACATGTCCTTAAACCATACTAGGCTGCTGTATGCATGTTATAGCGTGCAGTGTTTAATCGCAATGCAAAGAGAATTTGAGGAATATTTTTATACCAACGGAAAATAATGCATTCATCCTCTAATTTTTCATATTTGCAGATTCACGTGTGCAACCATTCAAAGTGAGTGCAGAACACAGAGTCTCGATCTTTATTCAAAGACGACCACGATTGCTGATTTCTGGGAAAGGGTTCACATCCTCACAAGTTTGAAACTACTAATTAGGGTTCCTGAAATCATATATTTTCCTCGGTCTGCACATTAGAAAGAGTTTCACACTGTTATAACCTCTGGTCCTTTTATGACTGGTTTTCTTCGAGTAATTTTCCACTCTTATCAGCGACAGTGGTCTGTATTTTTGTATTAATACTTATGTGCAAATTTTGACTAAATCAAAATCATAGACGCACACAGTGGCAGCATGAACATTACAGACGTGGACGCGTAGCAGCTGATAATGTACCACCTCGAGATGTGTAATGAGTCACGGCTGTCTAAAATGATTAAATAATAAAACCTGACAACACATACTTAAGACGGATTAAGAATCATGCCAACTCATACAATGTCCTATTAAGATTCTTGCATTTATTCTATTAGAAAATAAAGGTTTTTTGGGAGAGCAGCCCCGTCTTATACCTCAAACCACTGACGTGTAGCTGCTTAATGAACACCTGTGTAATCCTGCCTCTGCCATCCTTGCTGTGGTTAAAATCCTACTGTTAATCAAACTGCCTGGATTAAATATGGATTATGAAAAGGGGCACAGAGCAACTGTTCATTTTCAGAATGGGTTAATGCCTCTGCGTGCTTCAAATGAAGCGCTTGTAGGATCGTCTTAACGGAGCTTGCGTCATTCTTCACACAACTACCGCTGCCACTTTTCATTTCAACAACTGTGTGAAACACCATGAATGCCTTCGAGGAGAGATCTGAAAATGTGAGCCCCATTTGTAAGATTTATTGTATCGAGAGTACGAGTTAGAGTACAAAGCATAAACACCTTCGCCTTCAGACATGATCAGTTAACATGCGGTAGAAGCATGCCGAGACCATTTATTCCACTTCTAATGGATCAGGTCAAGCAGTGAAAAGCTTGCCGTCAGACAGAGAGAGAGAGAAGTGATAATAGTTTAAATATGGGGATAATGGTGTACATTTCCAGACATTCATGGTTTTTTACTCAGTTGTTCACATTAAAAGTGACAGAAATAGGTGTCAGTTCTGATGAAGCATGCTGGCAGGTTTAGTCGTGTAGCAGTCAGGATTCTTTTGTGATTTTCGGTGACTGATGAACAGTTGCAAAGTCTTCAGGATGTTCCATTTAGTTGTTCCTGTTTGTACATTTTTATCCCCACCACATATAAAAACACATATCATTTGTGGTTTGCTTCTAATGCACCGACATACTTAAAGTGAACTGACCCCCTTGAATTAAATCAGTTAGTGGCTTCACAGAAAACAGAATTTCTGTTAGTGATGAATGAACCGCTTCATTGCTTGTAGAAACACTAGCGATTAGTCGGGATTTTACCCACTGAACTTCCCAGTCAGACAGGAAAAAGTTCTTAGGGAGGAGTAAGATGGCTTGTTAGTTAAAGGCTATAGTTTTCTCCCACCATCTAGAAGTGTCCTTAAATAAGGCATCCCCCAGAAGAGAAACACCTTGTGCCAGTGTTGTGATAGTGTACTCTTCCATTATAATTTAAAAGTTGCCCACTGTAATTTAAGAGCTTTAGAATTACATTAACAAAGTCCAACCAAGGTCTGTGAAAAAACAATAAAAAGTGAGTATTAAAATCCATCCTCTGGATTTACACTTTAAGCTGTCCTCTGTTCTCAGCTAACCATTTCTTTAACCTGACATAACCTGAATGGGTGAACTGCTGTTTCGATGGTTTCCTTGACAGTCAAGAAACAAATGAGAAGTTGAAAAAATGAACTTTAAACATGACTGAATTTTCCTTCAGTGTATTTCCGCAGCTTTAAAAAAAACAAACAAGAATGAAGTAACATACAGCAAACGATGTTTAAGAAATGGAGGGTATTGCTCAAATTGTGTTATGTTCCTTTTTTTTTTACAGCCCAGTTAAATTATGTGCAAGTTTTTTCCATGAATTTCCTTCATCGCGTCTTTGTCATAAGTTGTGCAAGGTTGAAATGACCAGGACGAGGTCAAAAATGTCACAGAGAAATAGCCAGAAAAAAAAAAACACAGGGAAAGAACAAGCGAGTGGAACAAGGAAGCGATTATCAACCGCTTTGAGAACAGAAGGAGAAAAGTTATGCATCCATTTGTTTTCTATTTACCTGTTGCAGATGAAAAGTGCGTTAGAAGACGACAAACCTTTTTTGGTTGAGCTAATACAGTCATATCTACAATAGAAACAAGACACAGACAGACTTCCTCTCCCTCCGTCCACAGTCACACATTTAGTTATTTACATTTTCTTTTAGTAGTGTTCTTCATTATTCTATCCATGTTCCAAAACTCTAAATGTACACAAAAGGCTCCTCACGCCACATCTGTCCTTGTCCCTCTAAACGCTTCCTCTGTGGTTATGGGGGAGGAGGAAGGGTCAGATCAATAATGTTATTGGGCCAGTGATAAGACAAAGAGGGGAATGACACTGCAGGCAGTTTTCATTCAGTGATATCATGTGTCTGGAAGCTGGCTGATGTCAGTCAAGTTGGTGTCATTGAGGATGACCTTGATTCGATCCAAGGAGTCTGCCTGTCGTATTCGCTCCAACTGTACCTGTGGACATGGACAAACATTTATTGATTATGTTAAACACAGGTGTAATTTTCACTTTTTCAAAAAATCCTACTTCTGCCTCCCCAACTTTTACAGTTTGATCAAGTTATCTTATGCTTTTCGTTCTCACCACGTGCTCACAGTAACCAAGCTTTATGAGCAGCAGCGAGTGTCCTTCACACTTTGTTTGCCCCAACCGAGATTTGCATCTCAGGCTACATACAGGCTACTGTTCTACTGTGTGATTGGTGGAGGTTGTAACTGCAACCTGAGAGGGCGACTGAAGGCACTACTCAGGGTTGGACAAAATAAAAATAGAAATAAAATATGAGCCAGAAAAGGACAGTACTCTTTGTAGTTAAGATTCAGGTGTGTTAGTATGCTGTGTGCTAGTATAATCTCGAGCTGCTCGCCTGCAGCAGAGATGAGTACCTACAGAGGTCTGGTAAGCCCATCTTTCTTTCCAACTCTAATTTATCTGATTTCTATATGACAAAATGCTTCCTACACATATGCAGTAGTCCTCCCCAAGACAAAGTAAACAAACTTTGATGTTTAAAATCCTTAAATATTGGATAGAATGTGCACAGAGCTACCTTTCTGCTGTATTTTTCTTGACCACCACAAGTTTCAGATGTGTTAAATACAATAGCAGGAGTGAGAAAGTGTTGACATATTCACAAAGACCCAGTCCACATGTTGTAGTAAGTCCACTATGTGGATGTGCAAGGAGACGCAGCCTGCAGGGACCGACACAGTTCAGCCTGGACTCACTTGGGGACAATGTTGAGTATAATCCTGCTTCCTTTAAATACATTTTTATTCACTTCTTGACCTTTTCGATGGTGCAACTGTTCGTGGTCGTGCTGCACTAATTACAGTCAGTGTATTCAAATAACAGCTTTTGGTTTCTAGCTGTCATCTGCAGAGGGCACGAATGTCATTTAATTCAACGCAAAAATGAGAGCAGTGCACATTCTACTCTCATCAAATTAATCTCACATTTTAAGAAATATATTTTGAAAAAAGGTCAAAAGATTTCAAGTAAGGCTAAGTAAAAGTTTTTTATTGGTCTAATTTTCAAATCAATGGAAATTCCACAAAACAAATACATAATCTGTAACTACTTTGATAGTCTATAAATCATTTTACTCGCGTTTTAAGAAAAAATGACAAACACTCTCTGGTTTCAGCTTCTCCAATTTAAGTTTGCGGCTTTTAACCATTTCACATCATTGTAAACTGAATATATTTTGGAAATAATAAGACATTGGAAGACAACCTCTGTCATTGTTAAGTCTGGATTAATCGCAGATCAATCAACAATGAAAATAATCATTAGTTGCACCTCTACAATGCAAAGTTATCAAACTTAAACCATTGAAGCTATATTCAATATTGGCTTGAAAACACTTTTTATTTTAAAGTATTGATTGAATTGAAAGTCCCAATAAAATCAAAGTTTCAGTCAGGATAAACTTTAACTGACATTAAAAAGGATGAGGCTGGCAATATTCTATATTTTTTAATGTCAACAAATGACCAAAAACCAACAATGAAGACAATTTGAAGAGGTCAATTTTTAAAAACATGTAATGAATATATTGTTTCTTTTTTCTAAAACAACTGGTCACTGTAGTTTTTAAAAAAAGAGGAAAGTGCATTTGTTGGGGGGCTGACACTTCCTTTATTTAGTTTAGTTAAGTTGTTATTTCAGTTGTGTGAAGGGAACTCGCAAAGAATCTCATTACTCAGTTTAACCACTGTGTTTCTGCTGTGTATATGACAATAAACTCCATGAATCTTGAACTATTTTCAGCTGAGGATTAATCCACATTTGGTGCTCGAGTGAGTACATGGGCCAGCAGGACGGTGCGTGTGGTCAAAATAAACTACACTCGTAATGAAGGAGCATGTCACCCAGGCCAACAGTGTGGGTCATTGCTGTGTTTTTGGACAACAAAGGACCTCTTTAGCACTGAAAAATAATCTCTGGATAAACAGACAAAACTTGTTAGTACAATCAATAAATACACTGTTAGTTTTTGTCTTTTCATGGAACCTTCTGACAGAAAGATGAATATAGAAAATATCAGTCTTTAAAATGTGTTATATGATGATGTTTCTACATAATAGTCATTAATTGAAAACGCCTCCTTACCTGAAGGGTCTGAGAAAGTTTAACGAAGTCCTTCTGAACCTGCTCGCTGACATCCAGCTCTGTTTGCAGCCGTTGAGCTTTGTCTCTCTCATCAAAGACATGACTCTCTAGTGCACTCTGCAGCCAAAACACACACACACACATTCAATTAGAAAGGCTAAATGGAGCCAATAAATTGCAACAGGAATTCTTCAATGTCACAGGAGAACTGAAATAAATATTTAACTGAGACACATTTACTGAATAATTTAAAATGATGTGCATTACTGGCTGAATGAACGCTTCTGTGTCATCCATCTAACATACTACCGCTATTATTTTTTTATAAGGAAATATATCATGCACCTCTTACATTCACTATAAATTCTTGTTGTCGTAGATGATAAAATGAAGTTGAGATTCTGCTGAAATGAGCTGCTTGTTGGATTGGATGTTTGTATTCTGGTAGATGCTGACAAGCAACACGAGTTCTATAATATTAGGGTAGAGTTGATAAAAGATCTGCTACGCTCTGATATTATTTGTCACATTAACCAGACTAACATTTTGGGTAGAATTTGGTTTGGGAGGTCGACAGGTTAATGCGCCAGTAGACTGACCTTTGCAGTGGTGAGCTCTTTGAGCTGATGGTCCAGCCTGATCCTCAGGCCCTGGATGCTCTCCAGTGTCTCAGTCTTCTCAGCTAAACTGCTCCGCAACTACACAAACAACATATATAAAAAGGTAATATACATGACAGCATGGGCACCCTGACCCCATATGCAACAAACTGCGATGCTCTGTGTGTTCTGACAGCTTTCTATCAGAACCAGCACTAGCATTTTCAGCAGTTTGAGCTACAGTAGCTCTTCTGATGGATCGGACCACACGGACCAGCCTTCAATCCCCACACGTATCAATGAGCCTTGGCCGCCCATGACCCTGTCGTCGGTTCAGCGGTTCTCCTTCCGTGGACCACTTTTGGTAGGTACTGACCACTGCAGACCGTGGAACACCCCACAAGAGGTGCAGTGTTGGAGATGCTCTGACCCAGTCGTCTAGCCATCACAGTTTGGCCCTTGTCAAAGTCGCTCACATCCTTATGCTGCCCATTTTTCCTGCTTCAACACATCAAATTGGAGGACAAAATGTTCACTTGCTGCCTAATATATCCCCCGCCACTGACCTGTCAGTGGTCATAAAGTTATGGCTGATCAGTGTATATCAATAATACACAAACGCTACAGCAGATAATGCATTCCACCAAGAGTCTATTACTTGAAGGAACCAATCTGTAAGATCAGAGGAAATTAAGGCATTTTTTAAGCCTCTATGTGCAGGATTCAGAAATGTCCAACATTGCCGTCCCCCAGTGGTCATATCAAAACCACACTGAGATTCTCAATAGTAAAGCGGCATTTGTTGAATCTTTTGGACCCTTGGGGGTAGAAGAACAAGCTGAAAACACAATGTGTGACTTATTAATGTATCACTTTATAAAGTTGTTATGTTGAACGTACAAACAATTGCCTCTTTACATATCCAGCAGGCACAGAACAACATTAGCATTAATTTGGAGTCGTGTTATTGTACTCCTGAGTCGAAGATTCCCTCTCCTCTGTTATCAGGCTCTTTAGCTGCTTCTAACATCACTCCCTATTTTCTACATAGGGCACTATTATTTAAGCCATTTTATTTGAATTCCAAGTGTGACATTTATGCTCTATATGGCGAGCAAAAATCCTCATAATGCCACGACAAACATAGTGTGCATGGCACGTGCAGGACAGTCTGCTGATCCAACACTGCAATGAGCCACATTTTATTGATGTGAAAAATACAGATGTGCGACACTACATCTGTCAGCAGTGACATAAAAATAATGATGCTGAAATCTCAATTTACTACTTACTATAGAGTAAAATACAGAGCGTCTATGATGAGAGCGCTGAGGCTGAACCAAAACAATGAAATTGCAGGCCATAAAACCAAAACAATGAGCTAAAAGAAGCTAAAAATGCTTAGTATAGCAGAGCCGGGTGATCATTTTCTGTGGATTTGTCACTACAAGAGACCCTTTTCTGACTACGTATATATATACACAATATAAAAATATTGATTAGTGCAGCTTTAAAAATCATGATAAAGGAGCAAAAGAACATGACCCCTATTTACAATCAAAGAAGCATTCACCAACCACATGAGATCCTTTGACAAAATAAGTGGCATGTACATCTGAGAAAGCTCTGTAGGTTTCCTCATCTAGGTGTAATACTGCACGATATCATAGAGTAAAGTACCTGTTCCTTCTCAGCTTTTATTCGCTCCAGCTCCGTCTTCAGACTGGAGAAAGATGCTGTTGGAGGGAGACATCATTAGAGGATCACACTGCACATCTGAATCTCAAGGCCCTGATATTCTCTCTAAAGTATTACATGGCCTCTTGAAAATAATTTGGCAATTCATGAATAATACAACAAAACTGCAATTTTAGTGAAAGCTGCTTTGCTGAAAGCTGCTATGTGTGTGTGTGTTTGACTTGTGTGAAACAGACAGCAAGAGATCCACACAACAAACCCTAAAAGCTAAGAGACTGACTGAACCTTCAAGCCAGCGTTGAATAAAACACTAACAAAAATGAAACACTTTTAATGGCTACATTGATTTTAAGAGAAATGGTACCAAAGTCCTCTCTGTTTCTCAGGTAGATCTGTCAGGTGTGAATTCTCATGTTTTAAGATCCAAAATGAAGATGAGGCTTTTAGTAATTCAAACATGGTACAGTTTTCATTGTTTGTAAATTAAAAATGACTTTAGTTTTCTTTTTTCCTATGTGCTCAGTCTCTCAGACAGGAAAATCTTCTGTAAAACACTACCATTTTACTCTCAAAAGGAACTCGTCTCTTCAGTTTTTTTAGGATTGAACTGAAGCTGAAACAATTAGTCAATTAATCGATTAGTCGACCAACAAATTATGAATTGCTAACCATTTTTATGCTACATATGAATAGCAAATTTTCTGATCCCTGGTTCTGACACGTGAACATTTTCTTATTTTATAATGTATTTATTTTAAATAACATTTCTAAATGTTTCAGTTAAAATGATTTGGTGTCTGCAGGTTCCCCAAGTTAAATTTAAGACTTTGTAAGATTGTTTTAACAGAGCAAAGAATGCAATTTAATCCCGACCAATGTATGAAAGTTTGATTGGAAAGCAGTAGGGACGATATGGTCTAGAATTTTATTTTTTCCCCCCCAGTACTCCCCAGTAATATATAATAATAATTCCAAGTAATAACAAATGAATGTTACCTGGACCCAAATAAGTGCAATAAAATGGGTGGATGGATGAACCAATTAAAAATGATTAATTAATTAATTCTTTGCTAAAAATCGACACTGCCTGACCAGCTGTCTGCAGCACAATGTACTGTCAAACAATCCCACTTTTAGTTTATAAATGTGTAATGCCAGCAAATTAAATATAAGACTTTTTTCAGAAAACTGAATTCAAGGGTTTTCAAGACCTGCAGATACCCGGAAAGACGTCGCCTCGAGGCTCTCAGAACTTGTGATGGGCATTTTCACAATTTTTTCTTTGACATTTCACAAGCTGAACTATTAATTGATTAAAATAACTTGAAAAAAGATTCGTCAGTTTAATCGATTAATGTGATAACTATTAGCTGCAGCCTTAGTTTACTCATCATGTTAATGTTACACCAGGCAGAACTATTAACCAAAAACACAGGCGACTTGTGCAACAAATCTCTCAGCACACATGGGAAAAGATGACCAATAAGCTAAAGCTCCAAACAAGTGAGTGTAGTCCAGTAAACAACAACACATTTTAAGGTTTAAGAACAGTGTTACTTAACAGTGAAACACATTATGACCCATCTGTGGGGGAGGATAACATTCAGTAATTATCTATTAATACACATTTCAGTCGCTCCAAGACAGTTCAAAACATGTGAGGGCAAGCGGTATGTTGTAGGCTTTACTACAGTTATTAGCCAGACCGCTACACCATTAACACACACATACAAGCAGTTAAAGGGAGCTCGTTCAAAGCGTTTGTCATACCTTCCAAGATGTCTGAAAGACAGTGATCAATGGAGAAGAAACAAAAGCAGAAACAGAAGAGAATATAAAAAAAAATGTCCAGAAATTGAAAAATATATATGGTGGATAAATCCCCACAGAAGCTAAACAGATTTGAAAAGTTACATCTTCTGAGGTTTTACAAAAAATGATTTGCTAGCTGTTTGCCGTATAGATTTAACTGGACAGTATAATTGAGTCTCACCTATCTCCTCCTTACAGCCCTCGATCTCCAGCTGCAGAGTGTCCTCCAGGTTCTCCTTCAGACACTGCTCCGCCTGGATCTGCTCCTTCAGAAACAGAATCTCAGCTTTCAGCTTCTCCTCCATGTGATCAGCAGACGTTCGTAACGCCACCAGGTCCTCGCGTAACAGCAAGACCAGGCCTTGTAGCTCCTGGACAAGAATGAAACCACATTACAGGAATCAATGTGGGGAATCATCGCCATACAGAACGATTTGGTAAAACATAAAGCACAAAACAATAACAATATTATGGATGGAGTTTGCAGACTTTTAAATGTCTGGTGACGGCAGAAGGAAAATGTGACGTATGCTGCTGCATCTCTATATGATAAGGTGAAAACAAACATCTGGCAATGCAGCAAGTTATAAAGGAATATTATCTCTGGCGTGTTTTGGCAGCTTATAAGTCTTCAAAGTCATGGATCTGATACTTATACCGTGCGTCCTGGATTGTATTTCATGTCTCAATGGTACCTGAAACAACACGTTTCTACCAAGACAGCCCCTTGCATTGTTTTTAGCACAGGGCTGTTTTAATGAAAGAATTAATTAAAATGGTTTACACCACATGTCAGTACTTATATAGAGATTACCTGTTACTAAATAGTCACACCTAATAACTCCCAGGTGTAACTGTTGTGTAGCTGATTGTAAACTGGGGACATTTTAAATTACATTTCATAAAAACAACAAACAAAAAACAAAAAAACTGTTATGCCAATAACTTAACACTAAATGACCAGACAAGGGGCGGTTAAGTTGTATAATCAGATACTGAATACTAATAATTCCACATATAACACATATTTCTCCATGTATGCATGAATCACTTGGGACCCTTAAACTGTTTATCTATAGTGACTTCCTGTTTACACTTTTGCCCCTTGCAAAGGTTTTTACTATTTCAGACGTTCCTTAAGTTTTAATGGTGCAACCTCATTTAGTACATCACTAGTTTGAGTAGTAACTAAGAACTTAGGAAGGACTTTACACACATCTTCATGTAGTAATGGCTACAAGAATATCTGGTGCAACCCAATACAGATCTTAATGAAATTCTAGTAGTGCACGACATCTTTCTATACTAAAGAAACTAAAATATGAAGAGTGAGACATTGTACTGGTTCTCCCTCATATTAACATGATTTCTGGGATCTTGATACAGTTAAATATAGATTGAAATGTTATGTGAGCAGCTTGTTTAACCACCAACAAGCTGAAAATGTCAGTGGATCATCGGTGATACACCACCTCCACTAAAGCACGGGCCCACTCTGCCAGAGCATAATTCAACAAGAGGCTAAGAGTAACAGTGTGGGAGGACATATATATGTGTGTATGTGTTTGAGGGAGGAGAGGGCACACAGTTGTAAAAAACAATAAAAAGATTGAAGTATTCTCACATTGTCAGGAAGCTCAAAATGAACAGCGATGCCATTAATCACTGAGAAATTAGCTAGTGGAGTCACAAAGGCGCCATCACTGAAGCAATTAGCCTCTGACCGCTACACTGCAGGGATTATTTTGCTATAATTTGGTGTCAGTTTCCCCCGACTCTCTACGTGGCATACATGGGGACACCACTGCTCATGCAGTGACAGTGTTTAAATTAAGCACAGACTCTGCCTACTCTGCCTACAGACTCTGCTGTCTCAGGAGAAATGGAGCGACATCGCAGAAGCATCTCCTCATATGAACCCAAATCATACGAATGCAATTTCAGCCTGCACGTCCATTCTTGACCTTTGGGATCAGCATGTTTGATAAAAAACCTCTCAACTCAAGGTCCATTTACTAGATTTTCTGGACCTTTCAACGCTGCTTTTCAGAATTACATCAAGCATTTTTCAAGGAGTATATTCAAATTCTATTTTCGAGTCTAAAATTGCCAAATTTTTTTATTTAAATCTGGAACTATAGGTTCTAATTACCTAATGGGGTGTGATAACTCGCCCTGGGACTCATACTAAAGTTGAGTTGAAAGATGTGATTTGGGCTTCACGTACTTGCACATTGTTGGGCATCTGGAAGTCCTCTTGTTGCTGTAGTTCTACGTGCAGCCTGTGTTTTCCCTGCAGGTTCTCGTTGTCCCTCTGCAGTCGGCTTAGTTCATCTGCCACCTGCTCCCTCGACTTCACCAGCACTGCCTGAAACGAACAAGAAAAAAAATCTTTCCATCTCATCATGTGTCCGTTAGCCTGTCATGTGGAACCAGCACCACATGGAGAAGAGTGACTCACCAACCAGCATCTACTTTTAGAGCCATTTGAATCTCCCTGCAGAGCTAACATTTTTCAACATCATGACTGAATTAATGGCAGTATTTAGACCCATATTTATTTAGATCAAAGCCAAAGTAGCAAGAGGAATGTCTAATTTCTCTGACAGACAAGTTTGTTTCCAAAGAGTTTAAAATGCACACTCAAGTGTGTGGTATGACATTATTGAGGATGTTTCTGTCTCACATACTTCTTCCTGTTTTTCCCCCTCATCATTTGGAAAACGACCTCCTAGATAAAGTAAGTGCACCTACTTTACTTAGCAATGCATATGGCATTTTTTGCAGTGATGTACAGCGTACAAATCTGTCCATTTCTGCTGCCGTTGGACATATTTAACTTCATATTAGAAGTAAATCCTCCTGTAGCCAAGAGCTCCATTATGTCAGAAAATATTTGTGGCTAGTGATGGTACATAACAGCCCAGTTTTACTCCTAAAAGAGTGATTATTTGGTATATTGTTTAGGTTTAAACTAGACTTGAAACCCTTAGGCGATTAATCGATTAGTGGACTGGGACAGAAAATTAACCAATAACTTGGATGATTGATATATCTTACGCTATACGTCTAAAATTTTCTGACTTTCTGTGTTTTATATTATTTTAAATTAAACATATATGGTCGGGGACAATTAGTTGGACAGAACAAGACATCTAAAGATGTCATCTTGGGCTCTCAAAACTTGTGATGTGAAATTTCACTAATTTTTACTTACATTTTACAATGCATATATGGCTTTTTTAGAAAAAGTAAAATCTTGGTTTAATAGCACTTCATTATACTTTTATCTCATCTTAACCTTGAATTTCTTACCTTATTGTATTTCTATTGCTTCCAATTACTATCGAAATAAAAATCTAAACTAATTGCAGTGATGTACAGTGCACAAATCTGATTGTTATTGGATGCGCAACTTTGCCATAATTATGCATTCATGATTTTTGTAAGTAAAAAATCCTGTCTCCATTGTGTCAGCAAATATTTGTGGAACGGAGGAACAGTGATGTTAAATCCAAAAAACTAACAAGGCACAAGCTGCAGTTCAGTCTGGCTTCATGTCTGATTACCAGTGCTACAGACTGATGTCAAAACAAAACACCGATATGCTCATTTGAAGGGCTAAAGTCTTGCCAGCATTAGCAGACTCGGACATGAGAAAGACGTAGGGATCAAAACACAGCTGACAAGATCAAGCGGCACGGGGCTAACGGAAGAAAAAGCTGCTCACCATCTGTTCCTGTGTGTTCCTCTTAGCTTCACTAAATGCCTGTTGTAGTGTACTGAGCAGCGTTTCTGACTCCTGGACTCTTTGCAGGAGGGCGGACACCTGCAATACAGAAAGAAACATCGCTAAGACAAGAGGAAGCCTTCAAAGCTCTTTGGACTACAGTGAGAAATGCTGAATATAATTTTATTGCTGAATAAAGTGTGTGAAGAGGCATTAAGTGATTCAGTGATGGTTTGTTTGAATGTTAGAAGAGGAAATACATAAAACAACACAACTTCATCTCCTTGTATTCATTCTGTTGGAGAAAATTTGAGAGGATTTGAATAAAAAGTACAACCTACCAGCTGATTACCACCAAGTAGATATCAACACCACAGTTTAGATACTACTCTGCGGCACTACTCAGCGGTTGCAGGGACAGCTGCCCATCACCACACTGTACCACAAACCTCGACTAAACTGAAACTGGGGTTTGTGCACTGACAAATAGCGCTCGCACACATTTAAAAAGTCTGTGGTCGATGTGACAGGATCTGTAAAGCCCTCAGCTGCATGGCAAGATCGTTGCAATATCAATACCAAATCATAATCATATTCAAATCATAGATGATAAAAGATTATTCCTTTCCTCTGAAACACTTTACTTTAATTGCCCATATTTAGCATTTACAAGCAAATACATCGTTTTTGACACTAATGTAGTGTACTGTGGGAGCAGATAGGGACATTTTAAATGTACAGTGTGTGAGTGAAAAGTGCATTCAAGTGTGCAGAGAGTATGGCACAGTTTTGGGAGACTTGCTATGCTAGAGGCCTGTGGTGCATTCAGGGTGCACATGGGAACAAGGAAGAATCCATTATCACACATTAGTGGGCGTGTAAGCGGTTTGTTTGTGGACTATTAACAATGACGGCCATCAGCTTCTGTCATCCCATTTTAAAAGCAGCCATCTCCCCACAATGATGAACTGGCAGTTTGATCATGTCTGGAAAAGCTTTTCCTGGGAGGAAACTACAGTAATACACTCGTATTCTCTTAAAGGCTAATATACAAAAGCACAAATCTGCCAGGGCCAATGATCTCTCTTTTAACTTAATGCCAAATCCACCTTTTTAGTAAATTACATGTAGAGTCATTTTCTTACATCTATCAATTAGTGATGGTGAAACAGGAGTTACATAATGCAACTACGGTTCTTTGAATTGTGGATGATACTCAGATATGTAGGTATTAAAACGGGTGAAACGCATCGGTTTAGACGATGGGGAAACGATCTGTCAGAGCTCTGAGGGCGGTGGGAATGTCAGCAACTCGGTGAATGTGTGAAGACGGCCGTGTTTAAGCTCTTTCAATTTAATTCACAGTTCTGAACATATTGAAAGTCCAGCAGTCACCATGTTTGCTATGAATAATGCACGATTTTGCTTGTAGTCGCGATGATCTACAGACAGAAGTACAAGAAAAGCAAAAATAACTGAACTGGTCTAGTGTGTTTGCGCTAGTTTGAAAAATATATTACATTAGAGTGGATGATTAGTTGAGATTTTAATTGGATAGGAATATGAAGCAATAAAAATACATTAAGGCAGGAAATTAAAAGTGCTATGAAATCAAGATTTACTTACTCCTTTAAGCCATTTTTCAAACATTCCCTATTCACTGGTTTCAGCTCCTCAGATTTAAGCATTTGCTGCTTTTCTTTGTCTTATGTGATATTAAACTGAAACTCTTTGGGTTTTAGACCGTTAGTTGGACAAACAAGACATTTGAAGATGTTAACGTGGGCTTTAGAAATTCACTACATGCATTTTTCACTATTTTCTGACATTCTATAAACCAAATAAAGAATTATTCAGTTGAGAAAATAATAAACAGATTAATAATGAAAATAGCTGCAGCCTTAGCTGTGTTTACAGGTAACAATAACATCACTACTGTTAAGTATTAAGTAGCAATACCTCAGACTATTCCTGCTAACCTGTTAACAACAAACAATTGCCATTTGTGATCACAGCAGTGTGAAATTGAAGTAACACATTTTTGATTCTGCTGCACCACATCCAGCTCAGCGTCGCACCCACAGGCCGACTGAATAAAACATGTGATGCTTCAGGCACTAGTTTTGTCAGACCTGTTGGAAAGAGGATGAGTCATGTTGCTGTTGCCCTGGTAACCTGTTGTTATGGATAAAGAGACAGGACTAATGGGAGTGGACGTATGGAGGAGACAATACTTTTAAATTGTGTTCTGCCTATAGTGAAGCCAGAAAGCACACAGTGACACTGTGATTCACACATCAGTCATTACAGATGTTAATTAGTTCAGAACATATTGACAGCTGGAGATTTATGTGATATAAACGCTCTCTATGTGGACTGGCCTTCGGGAGCTCACTGTCACTCCTGATTACTTTGTCTACACCATCTGTCTGGAGTACTAAGATGTAATCGACCAGTTTGACGCAATTATTTTGGGTGTACGTTCATGAGCACACTCCTGCTGCAAAGGGAGGTAATCAGCTGAAAGGGAGGGGTCTTCATATACCACAACTGACATAATTTCAGAGCTGAAAGTATTACTCGATTGACATAAAATTAATCAACTAATTGAATAGTTTTTCAAGCAAAAACATGAAACATTTTCTGGTTTTAGCTTCTCAGATGTTAAGATTTGCTGCTTTTCTTTGTCATAAATGAGAGCAGAGTGAATATCCTTGAGTTTCAGACTGTTGGTTGGACAAAAGAAGCTATCTGAATATGTCACCTTGATCTCTGGAAAATTAAAATGGGCATTTTTCATTATTTTCTGATATTTTTTTAAACAAAACTAATAAAAAAAAGATAATCAGCAGACTGATCTGTAATAAAAAGCAATCGTTGGTTGCAGCCCTACAATTGGAAAAAAACTGTATTCTTACTGTGCATTTAGATGTAATAACTTGTTACAGAATGTGAAAGAAAGTGAACAGATAAGCAAATCATGCATAAAAAGGAGTTTGTGCAAATTTGAAGAGGCCTGTAAAATATTTTTTCACAATGCACTGTTGAGCTGGTTCTTAGGCACATGGTGTGGCATGAGCAAAAATGAACCGTGACACCAAAATTGCATTGCACTGCTCCATCACCAGTTACCCTCCCTCCTACTGTGCCTCTCCTCCCACTGTGGTATGTCATCAAAATAGCAAACCAGCACAGATGAAGGAAAAAAAAAAACTCCTAAACATCATCATCATTTTTAGGTTTTCTTCAATATCAAAGTTTTCCAGTGAAGGTTGTCTGTACGTCCGTGGGTAACAATACAAACAGGAACTGCTAATTCGACTCACTTTTAAAATGGTGCCAATTTGCCAAAATGTAAACAAATATAGGCTAAAAAATTGGCCTACAACTTGTAGCCCACAGCCTAACTCACTGAATCCATGGCAACAACATTATACTTTCCGTTTATGTCCCCCAAAGAATTATGGGAACTTAAGCCAGTCTGCAGAGTTCACGAAGAATTTAACAAAGAATAAACAAACTGTAGAAAGCAACTCAAATGATAAATCAAAAGGACATTATTCGATAAAATGTATTTGAAAATGACAAACAGAAATTCCTTCATAAAAAGTGCAGACTTACAGGTTATTAATAAATTACTGTGTCCAAACCTTAGCAGCGGTTTCCTCGTTGCCTAATTTGACTGAATCTTCCAAATTCTGTTTCTCAGTAATCGTCCTCTCTAGCTGATCATTGGCCTGACGTAGCATCACTTGCAGCTTCTTCACCTGGGAGACAGTGCGGAGAATATCTCTAATGAACACCTTCAAACACAACACCATGCTTCCAAAAACAATTTGTGGTTTGATGTTAACAGACACTCTTGTAGTCAAAAAGGTAATAAAGTGACAAAAGAAAGACACAAACCTGATCTCGTGTCTCAGCCTCTTGACCTTGGATACCCTGCAGCTGCTTCTCGTAGTTGGAGCACATATCACAACGACGGCCGAGCTTCCTGCCAGCATTTTTCACCTGGTGACAGACCAACGAGAAAACCATGAAACAACGAATGATAACTATTTGATAATGTAATGCCTAACACCTAATAATGGAATAGTTGGTTTGAGAAGGACCTTTAAAAAGAACTAAATGGCATGTTCATTAACAGCAATATACTTTCTTTCACTTTCAGTTTTCTCAACTGAAAACAATCCATGAAACCTTGGCTGTGCTATTTTGATGATTGACAATGAATTAAAAGTAATGTCCTAGGACTGAATACAGGGGATTGACATCCCATTATGTGCTGGGAATTCTTTCTAATATCTGGTCCTGTTTCCTGGGAGGAATGACTGCTAGTTTTTTTGCGTGGGTGTCCTTGTGTGTCTTTGTGCAATGGTGGTCTTGTATACTGAATCAAAGGCAAACATCATGATACCTGCTACACAACTGTCGTAGTTGCATTTATGGCAGTAATCTCGAACAACTTTTCACTTGCAGAAATTTCTTCCTAATAACAGTCATGCTAGAATGGCAGTTTACAGTTCAGCTGTGGGGCAAAAACATTTTTTTTTAGGAGACGTAAAAGAAGTGGAGCACAAGATATTAAATGTACCAGGTGGTGGGTGGAGTTAAAAAAATGTCCTAACATTATGCTCCTTTTCCTCCTCAAACTACCAACAGCATGAATGGCTGCACACAGTAATAACCTTAGATAAACCCTTTAAAGTGGCCACACACTTCCATAGAACTAACTGCTCAGACATAAAACTGTAAAGGGTATGGGTATCAAGTGATTCTGTATGGATTGCATTTTGATTTTTGTTCCCACCTCATATAGTGTACTTTTGGTCTTCTAAAAAATATTACCAAACTGTAACAAATATGGAAGAACATCAGAAAATTAGGCTAGATTAAATTACATTTAATCTGTTCATTAAAAACAAACAAAGAAAAAATAAATAAACCTCTGAACCTCATCAAATCCTGAAAATCCCAGCAAAAGTGTTATATTTCTGAAAAGTCATAGTTTTAAATTCAAGGGAAAACCTTCAACTCTGCCTGAAATTTAATGTCCTGTCATAACCACCAAATAGTTTGGACTGTATTTATCCACAGCGCTGTATTTAAATTATTAAAACTTCTCTGCAAACGCCTCAGTGATGCACCTCTTGCTGCAGCAGGTTCCACTCGCTGTCGCTGACCAGTCTGTAGCCTGCAGGTGGTAAGAAGGCAGTGTCGGGGGCGTGAGAAATGCTGGACAGCAGCGATGCCGTCTCCTCCTGCTCGGGCGTCATGGCTTTGATGGCCTTCTCTTGGTCTTTAGTCAGCAGGAAATGACTCGCCGTCAGCTTGATGGAGCTGATGGATGAAGTTTCACCAAAACTACTGTCTATCACCCCGCAGTCGGCCCCCACCAAGGGCCCAAAGTCCGACTCGTCCAAGTGGCTGGCCGACTTGGCTTTGTGGTTGTGGCCGCCGAGGCCCTGCTGGACCGACAGCGAGGAGCCGAGGCTGTCAGTGGACTGAACTCTCCGCAGGTTGTCCTTATAGGGGTCCATGGGGCCCCCGGCCACCACGTCAGTGTCTAAGGAGAACATAGAGCCGTGGCCGCTGTGATTCGCATGGGGCTGAAAGAGAAAGAGCAAATAAGCTTCCTGAGAAATTTGTAAATAAAGTGTTTCTGCAATGTTAGAAAAAAATATAGATATAATAAACTATAATTCTATAAGAAGTGATGCTGGTTTGAAGGCAAAGGGTAGTAACACCAAATATTGATTTGATTTAGATGTTTCTTTTGTTCACTCACTTATCATTTTGTTGATTGATGAAACTATTAACACTCCCATTTTTGAAAGCATTCTTTGTTTACAGCCTTTTTTCACACCTGCCTAAAACGTTTGCACAGTACTGTATATTTCAGGTAATCACTGGTTTGTAACACCAAGCTGTTCACCAGCTACAGATAGAAACACAATAGATCACATGTTTGAAGATCACATTACTCAAAGGGAATATAATGTGACCCAAGACGATAATAGCCTGCGCCGTTCTCTCTGATGGACATATCGCATTACAGGATGCTCGTACCTCCTCGACGCTCAGCCCGAGGAATAAATCCTCCAAAGGCTCGGTGTTGTCTCCCACATCCTCCTCGTGCAGCTCCTTCACTTGGCTCAGCCTCTCTTTTTCATCCTCCTCCTTGGATGCAGAGAATGGAGAAATAAACCCAAACAGTTTTAATCATAATTTGTCACATAATTGTTCCATTTACTAACATTACTCAGGTTTACACCACGTGGCCACAACTGTAAAATCTAATGCAATCCAATACAACAGCTCAGCCATAAATACTACATTTACAAAGATAACAATGTTCAGATTTGATTGCTGAGATATTTAACTGTATGTTTATTATTGGTGGTTGCAGTTTAAAGTGGGGTCTGCTGGACTGTATTATATTGAGCTGTTTATATGATAATTTGTCCACTGCATTTACAAACATGATTCAGCTAATTTTTCCTTACATATAAGCTTGTAATTTAAATTAATTGGAAATACATATATGGTACAATAACAAAATGTTACATGACCTGTAACTCCAAATAAAGCTGATACAGAATAAGATCCTGCTTCAGTCCACATCTCCCATTAGTCACAGCCAATCACCAGTTAATGTACAGGCTCCACTTCCCATTTCATGCGTTGCATTAATGCACATTTTTGCAAATCTCTACATTTTCATTTCTGCACATTGAATATTCTTTTTTCTGTGAACATTTGCACATTCCACCCTAATTTTTAACCCTACAGCACTTAATTTTAGAATATATATGAAGAGTTAATTTGCAAAAACAGATATGTCCGTTTTTACTTATTTTCCTAAATCATATTGGCTTTGTGCACTCCAGGGATTAATCAAACTGGCGTTGGTTTATTCGTTTTAAAAATGGCATTTATCTGTTTTTGACTTTTACAGTACTTGTGTTCTTTTCTCTTACTTTGTTTATTTTGACCATTATTTACAACAACACAAAGGCAAATTCCTTGAATGTGAAAACCTTCATGGCAATAAACCTGAAACCTCATTCTGAAGCTAACAAAATCTCAGACTCAGCATCTGTTCGTATCACTTCTGGGTGGCCTTTCTTCCCTTCCAATCAATCACACAGCAGTTCCACTTACTCATTTTATTATTGCTAAGAAGATTACATGTCTCAGTTGGAAAGATGGAACTGAATTATCTGTCAAACCACTGGCTCAATCTGCTGACTGAACACTGAAAAAACACATTTCCATGAACTGTAAAAGTTTCCTTTTATATAGTTTCTCTTGAGGAGAGCTCTTGTAACTCAGTAAATTGGAGCGTGCAACACTGAGAATACCGTGTGTGTGTGTGTGTGTGTGTGTGTGTGTGTGTGTGTGTGTGTGTGTGTGTACCTGGTCTTTCTTCTTCATCTCCTCCACCTGGCGGAGCTGCTCTGAGGACAACACGCTCTCTATCCTCTGCATGTCCCTCATGAGGAGGCGCTGGGACTCCAGGAACTGGTCGTTGGCTCTCTGCCACGTGTGTTTCAGCTGGTTGTGCTGCTGCCGCTCCAACTCCAGCTTGTGACACACTGAGACACCAAACAGGCGAGGGTAAACAGAGGAGGTGGAGGTTGTTGTTAACTTGGACGTTTATGTCCCAGAAACAGCAGCACAGCATGCGAATGTGTCTACAGTTTAAAATGGGCCAATTTCCACAGTTATGTTTTCTTTTTAGATGACATTTTGTTTGCTTCAGTGAGTTTTATTCTCTGTCAAATTATTATTTATTTGATATGTAAGAAGTTGTTTGATTATAACCAGCTCCCTCTGAAGCCTTCCCCTCTCATCAACCAGTGAAGTCACTACAAGTTCTTATAATATGGGTACCATGGCTGTACTCAAATCAGAATTTTCCAAGTCATGTCCTGAGTTGCCAGTATTTACCTGACACCTGAGATAGCAGCGATGCAAGTGAGACAGAGCAGAGAGTGGAGTGTGTGTCTATACAGACCTGATGTCATTCTGAAATCATTCTTCTGACAACTCTACCTGTATCCATCCAACCTGTCGGGATTTCTTTTATTTATCAAAAGGACTTTCATAAAAAGTATATCTAAGTACCGTCATGGAGCTCTTTGCGTAGTTTCTCCGCATCCTCCTGCAGGACAGACTTCTGAGTGTTCAACACAGCCACATACATCTCCAGGTCAGTACGACACGACTTCTCAGCTTCAAGAACATGATTGAGCTCCTTGACCTGGGAAAGAAAATGAGAAACATGCAACTCTGGTTTATTTGCTTTTAAGCTTAAACTTTATTTTAGACGCATCTGTATCCTGAGTTAAACGTTCACTCACAGAGACAACTTGAAGCAGTTTTATTTGATATTTTGGCCACTAGGGGGCAGTGGAATAACCCGTAAACACAACATTTACACTATTATATAGTACATTTACACACCAAGCAGACACAGAGCAACATCAGCATCTATTTGGAGTTGTGTGTTTGGCCGCCTAATGAACGTTCCACTTTCTTCACCTGCTAGTCGCAAACTGTGCCAGGTAGCGTACAATGTGTTTATCAGAGCTTTATCTCTGAACAAATCTGCCTACTGTGGGCTGGAAACAGGGTTGGTGAGAGAACTGAAACTGAACCAAAACAGTAAAGTTGTGGGCCGTAAAACCAAAACCATGACCTGAAACACGCTAAAGGGGGCGGAGATCACCTTTAATTCATCTCAGTTACGATGGATTCCTGCGGTGGTCCAGGTTTCTCTGTGGCAATAAAATATCAAAACATCTAGAAAATCTTCCCCTCTGTCCATCTATATGCTCACAGAATAGTAATATGACGACCTGCACTGTATTGTAGTCAGGTGCAAGTCAAGCCACAGCCACATTTATCTATGAAAATTGCAACCGCCACATTTAACAGGCACTTTCACATCTACAACCAGTGAGTTCTTATGACACTAAAAACACATTTTAGGTTCAGTAGCACTTTCTTTTTTTATTCTGTGCTTGTACTGAAATAGAATGCAGAACACTATATGATAAGATTCAATGCTTTTCAAGAACACTTTTCACAATGTGCAGATTCCCTGCTTTCAGATCAAAAGAAGCATAAAAGAAAGAAATTAACTCCAATGGTGCCTCTTGGTTAAACATAAAATTGTGTATCTTTTGTAAAAAGCACTTTAAGTTCTGAATGTCTGTAGCAATAGAAAGGCTTTCTACTTCTAATATAATGAAACATTTTCAAATTCAATTTACTCAGAAAGGGCAGCTGCCATGCCTGGTCAATATCATGCTGCGATCTCTCTTAGCCTCTCATTTTCCCAGCTGAATCATTGATTTAGTGCCGACTAACCTTGGAGGCCTCCAGTTCCTTCACCCTGTCCTCGGCTGTACCCAGCTTGGCTTTCAGGGCTGCGATCTCCTGCTCCATGGGCATCACCACTGAGCGCAGCTTCTCTGCGTCCTCCTGGGCCTTTAAAAATGTTTTACACTCCCTCATTAAACATGTATACACGAGTACAGCTGTTCGAGGTGCAATTATTACATGCTTCATGTCTTTTTACAGCAACAAAAACATGATATAGTGTTCTTATGGAAAATTGTGCTACATTTTTGTCCAACCAAAAAAAGATTTGTACTTATCTTTAAGTAAAAGTTTTATTCAGTCTTTACATGAAAATAAATGTGATTGATTCAAGGTAGGAAATTATCCCAATATCCATGAAGAGCCTAAACTTAAACCGTAACTTAACACAAGGCTGAAAAGCAGTGTATCAGTGTCCTCTCTGGTTTACCACAGCATCACTGATGAGTATGGCTAGGTGTTCTCAGACGTGTGCTGCATTGCACCTGTAACCACACCCAACAGTACACCTGTACATCACTGCAGCAAGGTGAGAAGTTAAACCACTGGTGATCAGCAAAACACAAGATTTTAAGGGGCCGTTAAGTTACTCCTTAAAGACAGAGTGGGAAAAAAATAAAAATTCCAAGCTCTAATACTGTTTCTCTGTCTTAATTGTTTATCAATCTGTTGGTTTCTGTGATATTGTACATTCTGATCTACACATAAACTAACTTCAGCTTCACAACAAAAAGCTGTAATGTAAAAAAGGATTTTCTAGAGTACAGGGGTGGAGCTGGGTGCACGTTACAGCTTAACGTACACATACTGTACAGCAGACGAGATAGACATTAAAACAAAGCCTACTTTTTTCATCTCATCCTCCAGGTTCTCCTCCTCCTTGCCCTCGGTGAGGCGGCGTCTCAGTTCACCCAGCTCCCTCTCCACTGCCTCCCGGTACTGGTTCCACTGGGCCCGCTCCTGGTCCAGACGCTGGTGGAACTGGACCTCATACTCACACACCGTTTCTGCGGAATGATAGAGAGGAAACAAAGGACATACATATGACAAATAATTTCCATGTCCAATAAAAAGTCTGAGTTATCACAAATCACTTATGTGCTATCAGAGCACATAAAAATAATTAATTAGGAATAGAGGTTTTCACTGCACTGTACATGTAAGAGCAGCTGAGTTCACCTTTCATGATGGCCTGCAGTGAGGCCACCTCCTCCTGCCACTGGCTGCGGACCTGGTCGATGGCTTCCTGCTTGGTGTTCTCCGACACAGTGGCCACCGCTTTGATGGTCTCTATCTCGGACTGCGCCTGAAACAGCTGGGCCTGGATGGAGCTCAGCTCAACCTGGGTAGCCTCCAACGTCACTGTCTGCCTCTTCAGCTCCTCTGGGGATGGACAAGATGAATCAATGATGATATGAATGATGGAGGAGGAGGCAAATGTGGAAAAACCGAAAGAAGAGGAACCAGGAGAGGGGGGGCTACATGGTGTATCGTGTTATTGCGTAGGTTTAGATGTACATTATGAGTATTTCAGATAGAGACTCTCACATTAATTATTTATCTAACAAAATAAGCTACAGTATGCACAGCTCCAGTGAGCTTGCACCATGATGGGATCCTTACCTTCCTTGGACAGATAAAGCTCTTTGAACTTGGCTCGCTTCTGGTTGAACTCGGCCTCCAGCTGCTGCTTGAGTTTGATGAACTCGGCCCTCTCCTGCTCCAGAGCTGCCACTCGCTGCTGGAGCACCTCTGGACGACGGAGAGAAAAACAGAAACAACACACGGGGCTGCAATTAACAACTGTTGTATACAAGGATGTACAAATTCAACTTTCATTCACTATTTCACACCAGTTGCAGTGTATTATAGGCAAGGACCCAAAACATTTGAATCAAAACATATTGAAAATAACAATAAATCATAGATAATTAAATAAACAAATACAAATGAGCAAACACGCGCACTCAGGTAAGAATTCAATAGTTACCTAAATGTAGCAATTATTACTTTAACAAACTCAGCGACTCAACTCTTTGATATCTTCAGTGTTGAATCATTTTTCCAAATGTGGATTTATCCTTTAGTATTTTTAAAGTATCTGTTTCATGCATCGTAAAAGCTAAAACAATGTAATACATAATTTATATTTGTCACCTTGATCTCTCATCAAAAATAAAATACATACTTCTGTGTAACGTCTTAACTTTTATTATCAACGTGTATCAGGTGACCAATTAGTCTTACCAAACAAAGACTTAAGATTTAACAAGCATGACTATTTATTGTATGTAAAGCTTTTATTTTTCTTCTATTAATCCAAAGCCTAAACTAAATAACAAGTCTTCCAAACTGGCTTGAAGTCACCATGTTTTCCCTACATCTAGTACTGCTTACTTCTTATGTATTTCGTTTCTTATTAAAAAACCAGCGGGCCGAGGACAGAGAAAATGATAGCCTCAAACACAGACAGGCGAATGGAAATGTTTACTAGTACAAGCAGCATGGCTCTTCACCATGATCATGTGATAGCTGAACAAACTCTAAAGCAGAAATTCCATCACCACATAAGCTCAACATGTATATTCACATGGGCCTCTTGGTGAATTTTCAGCATACACTATGTTAAGCCCTTTCACAACCTACTTTACTCACATACAGCCATGCTTTGCTTCTGTGGCTTTAAAGTAAACAAACCTCTGTTGACTTGACACACTGTCTGTCTTGGTATGAGAAACTTAGCAATTCGGTTTAGGAATCCACAAAGATCACATGAATCTCTATGGAAACAAAGCCAATCACTAACCTTCACACAATCAGAGCCAATTCAACGGCGAGACAAAAATGGACGAAACTCAGTCTCACTCTGCTATCCAGCAGTCACACAAATGAGGCCACACCATGAATCAGTATGCTATTATCTCAATTAGAGAATGTTACATTTAAGCAGGGCCAATGTACACACTACTGGAAAAACTGGTTTCAAGAAATAACTTCACCTCTGAGGATCAAATTATTTTGTGGTTCTCTCAGGTTTCCACAGCAGTGAAATTGCAGGATGAAGTTGAAACCTTCACCCGGTAATGCATATGGAAAGATCTTTGCTGTTGTAGCATGGGTAAAGCTGGGTGTAAGTGAAGCCCATGAACAAAAGAATGAATGCTTATACATCTTACTGCCACCAAAACCTCCATTGCTGCTTACATCAACTATATTTATGGGTACAAACTGTAACAGAGACTGACGACTAACTAGAAATTGTTATCTGATAGGTGTGACTGTATTGAATTTGCACTCACTTAAAGCTACGTCTGACATTCCTGTCAGGACCCCAGGATGGTCCCCGGACCCCTGATTAAGAACCAGAGGGAGAGACCTCCAGCAGGTCCAACCTCCTGTTTTATGGTCCAGCCCCCCCACAAGTGTCCAGGCTATACACAGGACATTTTAATGGACTGATACGACCCATATGATTTATGTTAAAGACTGGCAAGGCTGGGCCAGGCTAACAGAGGCCAGTGCAGACATTTACATCAAACTGGTCAGACTAGCTGACGCTACGAGCTAACTATGCTAGGTTGTAGAGCGAATAGTAAAGGGAAACGTTGCAACGTTAGCTTGGTCACGTTAGGATGCAATAACACACAGGTCATATTCGGCAACATAAAGTCTAAGTAACTTTCCGCAAATGAGTTCAAGTCGATATTCGTAAGTGCACCAACTGCGTAGTGTTAAATGGTGAATATAAGCCAGTGACAGTCAGTGACACGTCGCCCTGATGATGCTAACTAGCTAATGTTGTCAAGGATGCAGGCCGCTTGCTTCGGTGCTCCCAGCCTTCAACACTCCCACCGCAAAACTCCACAAACACAATAAATTTACCGTCATGTTGGGACGACAGTGGGGGTCCCGAGGCCTGCTCGGCCATGATTTCCTGAGAGGGACTTGAGGCAATTACCAGGGACGTGGGATAAGCGCTAGGAGCGTCCAAGAAAACAGGCTAACATCACAACTAGTGTTAAGCTAGCGAGGGGTAAGCGCGCGCTTTCCTGTTGAACCTTCACAATAAATTCCACATCGTCACTACTTGGTGACGCGTTTCTACTCGTAACGTGTACCAATTTTTAAACAATTTTTTTTTTCAAACAGCATAACAAAGTACGCAATTTCAATTTCCATTGTATAGCTTGTATAGCAACGTCCTAAAATCGTTTCACAATTTACAATTTTGGGCTAATATTTTGTGGGCAAACTGCCTATTTCCTGTAACACTTTTACTAAATTTGACTAACTTGGATGATTCCGGTGTCACCTTTCAGAATAAAATAATTTTACACTGACTTTTTTTAGAGAAGGACAAATGTCAAATTCCACTTCTCTCTTTTTGACACAGAAACGGTTAATAAATATAATAATTGTTTTTTAAAGGCAGCTTAACAAGAAAACACATTTTTATCTATATGACAACACCACTGCAACATATTTCTTAATTTAGCGGAACTGAAAATATAAAGGCTCAGTAATAAATGTAATGTAATGTTCTGTTCCAGCTTTGACATTCACTGTCCCAAGACAATGACACCATTGGCGATACTTAATACAAAATCAATGCACAAAATATTGGTTTTGACATCTCATAGAGACTGAGTGAGAAGCATTATCTCCCACAAATTCTCTCAGAGCACACTTTGATTCTTCACACAGATGTATACATTTGGTATGCTTGTAAACTGCTGTAGGCACTGGAGCATGGCAGAGAGTGGGGAGGGGATAGTGCAGCCTGAGCCTTGAGGTTTCTTTGGTTACTAAGAAAATGAGAAACTGTCATGCAAATACATGATGGCTCTTGACATATCTTGCCATCCACATTTTTCATCCATTTACTGAGAGCTACACCTGAATTTAACCCAGCCGTGAAGCCATCAGCCGTTCTCTGAAAGGGTAAGGTGCATTCTGAGTATTTGAAAAGAAGAAGTTGATGTCTGACAAATTAACATTAACATTTTGGACTTAAATGAATCCTAAAGATCTAGCTAAGTTATCAAATTATTCAAAATGAACATCATCATGTTGTTATTTAAGATAAGTGAATAAAAACGATGTTACGATAAAAAGTAAAGATTGGGTATAACTTCAAATATAAAAGTCAGTGAAGAAAATATTTTAGCCCCTTTGTGTTCATACATGCATTAAAAAAATCTAATATTCAGCAAGACCTAGTTCTGAATCAGCAATATTTGCCAGACTGCTGTTGTTTAGTTGGTAGTTGGCAGGAAGCTGTTGCAAAGAGAGGATATGGGGCATGCTGATAAAGAGAAAGAACAGTATATATATAATTCTGTTCATAGAGATATGGGAACATGAATACGTCTTTCAAGCTGGCATCAACATTTAATTTGAAAACTGCCTTCCCCGTTCAAGTACATGTCGAGTACAGGCAGAACAAAAGCTATGTCAAACGTTTGTGGTTGTTGCCAGCGGAGGAGGACTTCATCAAGAAAAAAGTCCCTAGCGACTGTCAAGAGGCTTGTTTGATTCTCAGAACGCTAGCGTAATTACCAAAATAACCTTAAGACTTAGTCAACACACAAAAAGGGGAAGTGGTGAATGGTCTTTCCGATCCACAGCGCTGTATACTCAAAAGCAGCAGCTCAGATGTTTTCCTGTCATGAAGTGTGAGTTTTTGACGTTAATGTGATTTTTTCTTCCTTCTCTTTAACCATCTGTGGTTTTGAGTAGAGTGCCCATGGATCTTTTGCGCAAATACATCTGGTTATTTGTGATAGTTGGGATGATTTTTGTGGGTGTGGTGATCAGCCTCATCTTCCTTCTCATCAATAAGTGCATATCCACAGGAGGTAGGTCGTATCTCTGCTCAACACATCTATTAGAGAAGTTACTGGAGAATTTGCATATCAAAGCAAAGATCTTTACTTCTATTTCCAGTTCTTTTGCATACACTGCTTATTACAACTGAAATGCTACTAAAACAACATGATGATCTTAAGGAAAGCCAAGTGGCAAAACATTACATAACGAATGTTAACAACAGTGTTTGAGTAGGTGTGTCACAATCTGACAACATTAAAGTGCTATACATATTAATGCATCCCTAATTATAATCCAGGAATGACATATGATTCTGAAACGGGCCATTCAGTGTAATGAGTACCTTTACTTTTGCTACTATAAGTATATTTTGACGCTAATACTTTTGTACTTTTACTTGAGTAAGATTTTGAATGCAGGACTTTTGCTTGTAACAGAGTAATATTACATTGTAGTTTTGCTAATTTTATTTAATTAAAATATCTGAATATTTCTTCCACCACTGAAAAACAGCTCCCGTTTTTACAGTATAATCATTATATGCTGGTGAACAGTGGTATCTGCGAGTGAAACAAGGGTGACGTTAATAAGCTGCACAAACCAGCAGCATATCATAATCCTCAGTGGAATGTGTTGGTGAGAAGTGATATCTGTCAGTGAAACATGAGCAATGGTGGCAGAAATGTTCAAATCATTTTGCAAAACTCCAGTATAAAAATACTCCATTATAAGTCCAGGTCCTTCGTTAAAAGTCTCAAGTATGCAAGTATTATCAGCAAAAGCAAAAGTTAAAGTATTAATTATGTAGAAAAATGGTCCCTGTGAGTGTTTGATTATTATATATTATACTATATCACCAGCATTACTGATTCATTAATGTATAAGTAGTATTTTACTGTTGTAGTTGGCCAATGGGGAGCTAATTTTAATTATTTTTGGATCATTTTATTTACAACAGTGCATCATATTTCATAATCTTAATCTGTAAAGTAACTAAAGCTGTCAGAAAAAAATGTAGGGACGTAAAAAGTACAATATTTCCATTTGGATTGCGGTGAAGTAGAAGTATAAAGAAGTATGAAATGGAAATACTTGAGTAAATGTACCTCATTACTTTCCACCACAGGCCAGTAGAACAGCAGCATCACATCATCCGTCACTTTCCAATACTTATTAGGCTGTCGTGTTCATGAGGAATTTCACGTGAAACTTAAATGTAAATTCAATTTAAATGAAGTGATCATTAGACCTTAGTTTCATTTTCTATATCAATAACTACCGGGTTTTTTTTTGTTAACTGAAAAACCGATATACTCTATTACCACAACTAAAAACCCAAAACAGGAAGGGAAACAAAACCATAACCATAAGTGATTGTGAAATAACTAGTCTGAGGGGGTCATTGCAAAACATAAGAAAAATTATTATAATTGCATGAATTGCTATTATTAGGGGCACCCTCTGGATTTGATTAGCTTAGATGAAAATTTAATGATCCCTGTGGGGAAACTGGGCTGCAGCAGCAAAGAGAGGGGCTCGTGGGGGTTTAGGGCATGGATAAACATAGAGCAAATAAAGGGAACAAAGTATAACACAGCTGAACATATGAAAACACGAATGCAGTAGGTATATAAATGTAGATATAAATATACGATATAAAGTAACAGTCAATGTGCAAATATCAGCGTTTATTGTCTCACGATTATGTCCTACTTAAAAGTGAAAGTAAACCTTAATATGGTCTTAAATGGCCTGCATTCATTTTTGTTCTCATTTGTAACAACATAATCCTGCATCATATGCCTGCTGAGCTGTCAATAAACATACCAAAATAGTGGCCCTCTGGTCTTTCATAATGCTCGAAGTTTTGACATAAAGTTTTATTAAATAAGTTTTCTTCTTCCTGTAGCTTAAATTGAACTGCATGTTCTTTTGTTTTTCCACAGGCAAACTCAAAATCTCACAACTTCACAGAAGATCTGACTCAAGTATCAAGTAATATATACAAATCTACTGTACTGGACATTTCTCACATTGGATGTTGAATACATGGATTTTGTCACAATTGTTAGATGTTAGTGTACTTTAAAAAAACAAAGGTAAAAATAGTTCCACATTTAAGGAGATACACCTGTTCTCTTTCTTGCAGAGGGTTAGACGAAAAGATTGATACCAAACGCATATCTGTCTGTTAAATATCATGAGGTTAGCTTAGCTTAGCATAAAGAGTGAACATAGAGAGAACAGCTAACCTGGCTCTGTTTAAAGATTTACCATGTTAATATAGTTTCCTTGTTTAATCCATTCAAAACAGTAGTGTAAAAATATTATGTTGTGGTTCTATATTTTTCACCGTGTCTGACTATTTCTTGAATGTGAAAGATGTTTTTGGCACATAATCCCCCCCCCTTCTGTTATTGTACAGTTTAAACAAACAAGATATAACATGTTAAGTAGTGAGCTTTAAACGTGCTGGTAGGTGGATTCTGTTACCTTTGGACAGAGCCAGGCTAACTATTTCCCCCTGTTTTCAGGCTTCGTACTAAGTTAACCGGCTGTAGTTTCATATTCAACTGACAGACAGATATGTGAGTGGTATTAACCTTCTCATCTAACTCTCAGCAAGAACGCGTATAACATCATTTCCCAAAATGGGGAACTGTTCCTTTATGTCAGCTTTTCCACAGTGAACAACAAAACATTAATTTCTCTTCTCGACTTCTCAGGAGCAACAAATACCAGGAGAGAAATTTTAAACCCAACACTCCACCTTTACCTCCTCGGACACAGTTTCTCACGGCAGGCAAGAAACTCTGACCATATAACACAATAATACCCATCAAAATCCCCCTTTCTCTTCTAAACCACACACCCTCCACTCGCTTTCATCACACTATCACGAGAATTGAATACAAAATGTCGTCCTATGTGTCATTTGACAGTAACCCAAAATCTATATAGCAAATAAAAAAGGGGGGGGAATATATTTGTGGTGCCACGTGAGTTTGTCTTGACGAACCAAACAAACATGTAAACATGTAAAAGTTAGTAAAAGACACCAAAAGTTAACATTTACTCCATATTTTCAACCACTTCTTGGCTCTAAGCAGTTGCCAGGCAGCCAGCCAGAAATTCCAGGAAGTTACTGTCTGGCACGTAACCCCCAGTAAAATGTCGAAATGTTTTTACACAGTTTTTGTACAGTTTAAACAAACGAGGTACAATGTGGTAATTAGTGAGTTTTGGGGTGCTGGCAGGTGGATTATGTTACATTTGAACAGAGCCAGTCTGGCTGTTTCAGCCTGTTTCCAGTCTTTGTGCTAAGCTAAGCTAAATGGCTGCTGTAGCTTCATGTTTAACTGACAGATGTAAGAGTGGTATAAATCCTCTCATCCAACTCGCCACCATGGCAAGTCTTTCCCAAACTGATGAATTATCTCTTAAAGTGAATGCTGATATGTCAAATTTACACAGTACGTAGTCAACCATTTTAGATCAACACAATAAAATAATAAAACTGCCATCACATTGTCCATTATTCCAGCGATCTATCACCAAACCACTACATTTGTATATTGTAACTCTAAAATGTAATAATATTCTGTCTGAATGTGAAATGTGTTGTTTCAGAGGCCCAAAGCTATGAGAACCTGGCTGAGGTATCTGACTGCGAGGAGAGCGTGCACGACTACGAGGAGAGCGCGCACGACTACGAGCAGAGCATGCCTGACTGCGAGGAGAGCGCGCATGACTGCAAGGAGAGCGCGCACGACTACAAGCAGAGCATGCCCGACTGCGAGGAGAGCGAGCACGACTACGAGGAGAGCGCGCACGACTACGAGCAGAGCATTCCCGACTACGAGCAGAGCATTCCCGACTACGAGCAGAGCATGCCCGACTATGTGAAGGTGGAGGAGGAGAAGATTCCCCCTCCTCCTCCACCATATGAGGATCCAAATCTAGCTGATGAGAACGCCTCGGAGGAGGACTATGATGACATTGGAGGTGAAGAAAACCAGGATGAAGAGGACTATGACGACGTGGGATAAGACGAGAGCAGGGGGGGAGTTTATTCTAAAAGACACTTTTGACTTTCTTATCTGGATCCTGCTGAGCAGAGGGATCAGAGAAAGACTTTACCATACCGCAGATTTCTTTTTGACCGTTTGTATTATTTAGTATTCATGAAAAAGAAAATAACAGATTAAGTTATCTGTATTTCGTGTGCAACAATTTATCTAGAGAAGCACAAAGAGAACGAAAAGTACACGTGATATTCAAACAATGGACAGAAGGGTTTGATTCTACTTGTACAAACTTTAGCTCATTTATTCTAACTTGTTTACAGGCTACAAACTGTTTATTTATAGTTAGTATTATTCTATAGTAAATGGTCCTATTGGACAATCAACAGTTATTTGATGCATGTACATAGTTTCAATATTCATTAATTTTTGACAGCACCTGTGACTAACTGACCAGACAGTCTATCAAAATATAATTAGACTTTTTATGTTTCTGATTTAAAATATGGATATTTCATTCCATATTTTATTTTTGTTCTATTTAAAGGAATTGTTTGATATTTTGCACAATACACTTGCTTTCATGCCGAGAGTTATAAGAGGAGATTGATATCGCTCTCATATATCTGCGTGCTAACTATGAAGCTGTTGAGCCGGGAGGCGATTAGCTTAGCTTAGCATAAGGACCGGAAGCAGGGGGGAAACTGCTAGCCTGGGTTTGTCCAACATGTTAGATCTTGTTTGTTTAATCCATACACAAACAGAGATGTAAAAGCGGACTTTTTAAAATCTGAAATCCTAATTTTCTATTATCTTAAAATCACATTTGATACATTTTTATTATTATCAACAAAATCGTATTAAAAGCACTGAAATGATCCCACTGACAAGCATTGTGTGTGTATCTAAAGCCTGATATATTTTTAGCTCCATCTTTGTCCAAAAACTAAGAACAAACAATGAGTCAGACAGTTGCACTGCGTGACATGTTCCTTCTCTACATTAACACCAGTCCTGTGGTTTACTTCATCCACAGCTGAAAATATCCCGCAACAATCGTTCGGTTTACTCCTGTTTGAGTAACATTTGCTAAAAATACAGTGAGAAATTTAATATTTTTGTGATGTGGTTTTAAAAACCTATGTCCTCAGTAGGAACAAATGGACATGAGGCTGAGAGGCACAGACAGGGTAGGGATGGATTTGTTGACAATAACATAATAGAATATCACTAAGGCTGGTGAAAACCTATATATTTATATGTCCTTTAAAATAAAACTCTCAGACAGGAAGCAAAAACACATTTTGCAATGTGTGACATCAGCTTACAGAGATAAATACACATTTGTTATTATAAAGATGCTATCTGAGTGAGCATATAGGTTGAATTTGTATAACCTTGCTTTTGCATGACGAATAACCCCTGAGAAATGAAGAAGTCAAGGGACTGTCTGACGGAGTCCTCTTCCCCTATTGTCTGCTTTGGCTCTGCACCTGATGTCACTGGGCCTTACTTACATTTGGAGAATGTGTAATCTCATCCTTCTTGCACAAGTACATCAGTTTCTAGCTGAGAGAAGCTTTTGTGACAGGTATCCTGTCACTGCCACTGCTTTAAAAGAGAAGGAATGGCTGTAATTTAAAGGGTTATGATGACTTAACTTTGCACCATTCACTGTTTATTCACAGAACTGCGCATCATAAAAAATAAATGGCCACGGTCTTCCCTTGGGTTTTTCCCATTTCTTGTGAATTGACAATAAACTTAACATGAATTACCACATAAAAAATTCCCTGCTGCATGTGAACCAATCCAAATTGTTTCACAGTCTGAGCTCTTTTTAGGCTCACTTTATAGACCTTTTTCACACTAGACATTCTGGCATGTCAAAGCAGGAAAAGCGCATGTGTAATTGATAGCATTAAGTTCTCAAATCTTTTTAAACCTTGTGAGTTTGCTCATAAGAATTGTTTGTGTATTAAAGATATTACAGCTATTAAATTATGCAAAAGGGTATTATTATCTTGGGTTATTGCACAGATCATAAAGGGGAAAAACGGCCCCATCAGACTGTATGAAACTGGTCCTGGCAGCACAAAATTGAACCGTGTCGAGAATATCAAGAATAAAAATACCCACACACTGAAAATACAACCTCCTCCAGAATGAAAGAGAGCTTGAGAGTCTTAAAATGATGATTCACATGTTCTGAGAGAAGAGGGGTGTGTTTGCAACACTTCCCTGTCGAAAAGTCAGTACTTTGCGTTCATGTCTGACTAGTTACAAACACATTTCCTCAATCCAACAAAAACCATGAGTGCCATGAACGTGCCATCTCACTACCGTTTGGCAAAAACTGCAGCAACAGTCAGCAGAAGTGGTGATGTGAGTCTCCTGCTGTCGACAGAACAGCAAGAAACCAATGAACCTGAGTTAATTTCCTCACTGCTTGAAAGTCAAAAGTGCTGTCAGAGGCAGTTACAGCCAGTGTGAGGGGCCTTCTGATAACAGTGGTGAGCCTACTTAATTAAAAGTACCAATACTACAACTCCTACATTCAAACTCCCACTTATGTAAAAGTACAAAAGTATTATTAACTAAATGTACTTAAAGCTTCAAAAGTAAAAGTACTTGTTCTGCAGAAAAATATGACCCTGTGACTGATATTTATTGTTAATAACGATGCATAAATGTGTAAGTAGCATTTGGTCGAGGTGGAGCTGGTTTATATTTTAATATACAGTTAGCTAGTGTAGTCCAGTGGTTCCCAATGTCGATGTTGGGTCCCTCCAAAGGGTCACAAGATAAATCTGAGGGGTCGAGAGATGATTAATAAGGTAGGAAAGCAGGAAAAACAAAGTTCTGCTACAAAAAGTAAATTATTAATAAAGAGTTTCAATTTCTAATACGCCATCAGCATTCAGTTAACTGCAAATACAAGTGTTAATAAATCATTAATTAAGGTGTTCTTATAGTAAACCATCAGGTGTGCTGTCGCTGAGTGGTCAAACAGTCCATTGGAGGGTTTTCTTGAAGAATTAAAAGGTTAAAAATACAAAGCACATATGATGATGAAGGAGGATTTTCCCACAACCTGGCAACCCAAAAGTCATTCTTATTAATGGTCTATAAAGTACCTGTAAAGGATGAGTACAGTGATTCTTAACATTAATAAATTATTCATGAGTGCCTATAAATCCTTAATAAAGGTGACTTATCAGAAAGGGTTATGCAAAAATGTGTACATTGGATCATTTCACCTCTTTGGGGCTCCAACAGTTACTTAAATGAAACCACGTGAGAGGTTTAGAGGGTAAACGTCTCTATGGTGAAACTACTAACAACTCATAGACATCTGAAACATAACAAGGAGCCACAACTAGGTGTTTTATTTTTGTGAAACCACTGATTTAATTTTAAGCTTGTATTGTATTGTTTAAGCTGTTTTATTGAATCTAAAATGTAACTAGTAACCACAGCTGCCCAATAAATATAGTGGGGCAAAGAGTTCAATATTTCCATGTGAACTGTAGTGGAGAAGAAGTATGAAGCAGGATAAAATGGAGACACTCAAGTACAGCTACCTCATAAATATACTTGAGTACAATTATTGAGTAAATCTACTTAGTTATTTATCCACCTCTGCATAAAATAAGGTGATGCTGCAAATGTTTTTGGGGTGCTGAGCAGAATTTGATCCCCCATGTTGGAGAAACTGCAGTCTCTGGTTGTTTTGGGGCCGCCTGGTGGCAGCAGGGCCCTACGCAGCCTCTCAGCCAGTTTATACCCTGCGTTTAGTCCAAATATTAGATTGTGGACTGGGCAAAAATGTGCAAAAAATCATTTGGATGCCGTTTATGAAAAAACGCCCTAAACCAAAAGTTTGGTGCATACATCTAGCAATCCCTCACACTGACCACATAATAATATCTTGCCAGTCATCAGTCACTGCTTCGCTTGGTGCTGAGGAGTTTTGTGGAGAAAAGTGGGTTTGGATTTTGCACTCACAGTTTAGGGTTTAGTGAACTGATCACACAGGGGCTCTCCAAAGAGACAATGCAGGCCAAGAAAAAATGCACAAAAAGCTTGTGAAAGCCTTTTGAGAAGTTTGGGCACAAAACAGTCGAAGCACACGAACGGCACTGAAACAAAATGGTGATAAAATGAGATTATTTCCACGTCTTAGCCTATTTTACCCAGCAGCCTTTATCTACCGTGTAACTGCTTAGTGGAAGAATGAACTAATAATATTTACTATTTAGCATTTATAAGCAATATGTAGCCATTTAAGTGTTTGTTCATATACAGTACTTGACAACAGTTATAACTTCTCCTATGAAGACATGTTTTATAATATTATCACTGTGTTATACTTCATTGTCACTGTCTCTGTTTATACCGCAGTCTCTTATGGGCTGTCCACAACATTAATATCAGCTTACAACAATCAGTTTTTTTACTTTATAAACGCCTTATGAATACTAGCTGTGCTATCAAGGAATAACTCTGGGGTCAAGTTCAATTTCAGTAGAGGAATTCTGCACACCGGTGGTGGAAGATGTACAAAGTACTTTAAAAGTAGCAATATAATAGTATAAATAGTATAAATACACTCTTCCAAGTAAAAACCATGCACATTTTTACTTGATAAAAATGTTTACTTACTTGTATGTATATTACGATAATGGATTATATTGATGCATTAACGTGTTCGTCCCTTTAATGTTGCAGATGGCAAAGGTGATTTTTAACTACTTTTAACACTCCTAGCTTGTGACTATTATAATACCTTATCTTAACCTACAGTAGCATGATGATATTTTATTTGTTGATTATATTTTGTATTGTTAATCTGAATCCGCAAAGTAACTAAAGTCATCGCGTAAATGTAGTGGCGTTAAAAACAAAAGTGAGCTTTTATTCTGAAGGTGGTGTGACAGGAAGTGTAGCGGTTGGCGTGCGTGTGTGTGTGTGTGTGTATGCGCGGCACTGCGCGCGCGTCTTGACGCTGCATGCGGGGCTGATCGCATCGCATTCCAATGTGCGGGGAGATGTAGCCGCTGTGCGGACTTTATATGCGTCCAAACCGCCTTCGGCCGCAATTCGAGGGGATAAAATGTCCAACTTGATGGAAGCGAACACGTGTCCTGACGGCTACAGGGCTCTGAGCGCCAGCGAGCTGCGGGAGCTTTTACGAGACGACGACAAAATGGACCAAGTCCTTCGCCTCAATGAGAAGGTAGGTGTCCTCTCCGTCACCCCCCCCCCCCCAAACTAAAGTGCCGTAAGAGATTCGCTTTGTTCCTTTATCTTTAACGACGTGGCTCCGTTCCTCTCCGGCGGTGCCCGCTTTTTTTCCCCCCCGTCGCCGAAAACGAGCGTTTGGTGCGTTTGATGTGCGGCGTGTAGCGCAACGCAGCTCCGCGCGGCTCGGCGGTCGCCTGCGTGGCGAGTGGCCGCGTTCCCAAAAGCGTTTCCCACAATGTCCCCCCCCCCCCCCGGTCTCCTAATATTCGCGGCGGACAAACGCGAGTTACTGACAGCGAGGACGACTCACGGCGGGCTGCCCTTTGTGCGGTGTCGTGGTGTATTTTGCTGTGGACGCGTTGTTCGCCGCGCAGGAAGCACACCATGTCGTATTCTTTCATATGTGTAGCTTGGCGTTTAAATGGAGTAAAGTTTAAAGGACTTTCCACGTGCCGTGGGGGGGGGGGGGGGGGGGGGGGGGGGGGGGGGGGGGGGGGGGGGG
>JAVQJF010072615.1:0-10270 GCA_036023855.1 Gadopsis marmoratus
ATACAGAAAATGTAAAGCAATGGCAGCTACAATGTTAATTGCAACAGCAGCTATACTAATAACAACAGCTACACTAATAACGACAGTAGCAGCAGCAGGCGTCCACATCCACTCGACGCGACCCGTGTTCATCCATACTGCACAGAACCAGATCCCAAAGATCCAGACTCCACACACAGACAGAGACAGCGAGACAGAGAGAAACAGGCACAGAGAGACACAGACAAAGACAGACAGACAGAGATAGTGAGAGAGAGGGAGAGTCAGAGTGTGAGAGAGAGAGCGCTCAGTGCATCATGGGATGTCTCCCGGCAGTCTAGGCCTATAGCAGCATAACTAAGGGGGGGCTCAGGGTTCGCCCAGGCCACACCTCGTCTAAGGGGAGGCTCAGGGCTCACCTGAGTCAGCCCTGCTATAAGCTTTATCAAAGAGGAACGTCTTAAGCCTACTCTTAAATGTGAGGAGGGTGTCTGTCTCCCGTACACAGACTGGAAGTTGGTTCCACAGGAGAGGAGCATGATAGCTGAAGGCTCTGGCTCCCATTCTACTTTTAAGGACACTAGGAACCACTAGGAGCCCTGCATTCTGGGTGTGCAGTGCTCTAGTGGGGTAATAGGGTACTATGAGAGGTACTATGAGGTACTATTTAAGATATGATGGTGCCTGACGGGCTTTATAGGTGAGGAGAATAATTTTAAATTCTATTCTGTAGGGAGCCATTGTAGAGAAGCTAATAGTTAGTTGATGAAGGTTGATCAGAGAAAAGCTGTGTAACTGTATATCAAGTTTTACAGGTTTTACAGTTGCTTATAGGATTCCTGTGTTTGAAGATAATTCAGTACCAGCTGAGGGCAGGAGGTGCTGAATTTTGTCTCTAATAGGATTTTATCATCATGTCATCATGAAGTCGTTACTACTGAGCTCTACAGGAATACATGGCTAGCTGTGACTCTCTGTCAGTCTGGCTACAGTGCTGAACAGAAACCTGTGGTTGTTCTTATTTTCCTCTATAATGAGTGGGTAGGCTGCTCTGGCATTATGGAGGGCCTATCTATAAATTTTAAAACTATCTTGCCAGACTGAACTTGATTCTACCAGATTGGTGGAACGCCATTTCCCTTCAAGTTTACGTGATGCTTGTTTTAATTTGCGGGTTTGGGGGTTATAGAGCTAACTTCCTTTGTTTTATTACCTTCTTTTTTAAAGGGGCAAAAGAGTCAAGTGTCATTCACAGCACTATCAAAAAGATGATCAATTTGGGGGACCAAAGTTAGCATAGGAGTCTTCGGTTATATTGATATATGGTGTGGAATTAAATGCCGATGGAATCACTTCCTTTTAGCTACAGCACTTTCAGACAGACATCTAGTGTAGGAATGTTTGGCTAAGCGTGTAGTCCAGTAATATGAATTCAAAAGTCATTTCTGTGCGGCTGCGGTTTAAGCTGTTGAGCTTCAGCCCTGGGGATGGAGGTTCAAATCCAGCTCCCGGCCATATGTCAGGTAGCTGCGGTTCCAGAATTAGAGCTGTTATATTTGAATATTTGGTTCTGTTGCTCTACCAGGTCCCACCAAACTGAAGACAATGTGTTTTAAGGTTTATTACAATTACTTTATCATATTTATTGTAAAGGATAGGGAGGGCTTAGCCCTGTTAGCCCATTGATACCAGCCGTCCCTGTTTGTTACACATCATTATTGTTACATCAATATCATTATTGTTAAATGAGGCAGAGGCAAACATTTGACACACCGAGCAAGAGCGAGCAGAAGAGGGAGAGGGAAAGATAGCCATCGCTAAGTTGCTAAGCTAAAGTGCAGTAGCAAGCAACTGAATAGTGTGTAAACACCTGTGGGATTAGCGGAGACTCGCCAATGGGCACTTTGAAAGCACAGAGCTGCTAAACAATTTGAGTGTGTATAGACAAATTAAAAAATGAAAAAAAATTGTACAGCCATGGTTTGACTCCTTTAATAGAGACATGGGCTTTCCTTTTTCTCTTCATATCTGAGATAGCGTTGTACACTGTCCTCCCTACAATACCATACCATCCAAATGTGTCTGCAGCAGGCCCATTCATATGAGTCAAATCTGTGGGATTTTCACCAGTCAAAAATATAGACATGAATACATAATGTTCAAAGGCATATGCTCCATAGTGAAAAATCTCCCACACAGGAACACCCGCCCACCCACGCACACTGTTCATTTATTTGTAAAATGCTAGAGCTGCAATGTGTTATGAATTTCTGAACACAAGAATCAATTTAATGTTCTTCCACCATGTAAATATTTCAGTACAAGTGAATACTGGATTTAGCCCATCTATATGTTTCTCTGCCAGCACCAGCTTTGAAATATTCCTTTAAAATCTAGCAGGTGGACAGCGAGAGGGATCGCTAACCCTGACAGCTTTATAAATTTCCCCTTGTCTGACACAGCAAAAACAAGTTCATTAACTATAAAGGATTAGTGCTATGTAATGAGTTGGCTAGATGGCTTTTCCTGCTTTTAGTTTTATTAAGCTGTGTTGCAAGTCAATTAGCTATTGTCAGTTGGTTTAGAGGTTGTGGTTTTATGCTCATGGTTTTTCCAACAATACCCCAGAGGCATCCCAGGTGTGTTTTCCTTCACCAGTTACCAAATGGATGTTAAGTAGCTTGTCATTTTCTAGACATGATTGGAAAAGCTCTGGGGTTCATTACCGTGACTGATTACAGGTGGTGGATAATAACAATGAGCCCATGTTGGTTAAGAAGTGCCCATCATACTTTCCAAGAGCCCAACATGACACTCCCTTTATACTGGAAACCAGAGTAATTATTTAGTTTTCCTTTAAATTGCTTAAATATCTAGGATAAGACACACAGATTATATATTCTTGACATATTTAGACTAATTAAATCCACACACACTGTAATTTCATATTAGTAAAAACATTTTCTTTATTATTTTCAGGTAAAAGGACTTTCCCAATGGTTTTCCAAGTTTATATCTTATTTCAAACCAGGTATACTTTACATTACTGTCAACAACTTTCAGAGCATGCTGTAGTGTTTTTTTAAATTATATTTTCCCCCTTCAAGACAACCACTGGTTTACATTCGTTTCACTACTGTATGAATTTGAACTTGCAGAAACGTTTTATTGTTTTTAATATAAAAATATGTTATTGAAGAATAGGGCTTCAGATAACAATTATTTTTATTATGAATTAATCTGCGGACAACAGATTTATTGTATGATCAATAAAATCAAAACAAACAAGTGGGAGTCAGTAATTAGTGAGAATGTGCTGCATGGCTGTTGTGCTGTGGAAACAAAGAAAAGGTAACAAAAGCAACAACACAGAGGTGTGTGGTGAGAGGCAATCTGCCAAGGACTGGCTGCTGCTCTGGCTATATGCATAGTGTGTCCCATGCCGTGATGATACCAGCTTGTGATGCTACATTCACTTCCTGCAGCCAATTGCACCTAAAACGTCTTATCTAAGTGGATGCTTACAGGTCACTACATTTGTTACTATATATTCACACCAACTAAGTGCTAGGTGTAACATGGCTAATTTAACTGACAAGGCTAATATCAGCTTGCTAATATAGTACCCATGTAGAGTGTGGGTAACATGTAATATGGTCAAAATATCTGAGCTGACACTTGATTACAGTGCTGTTTGATAATGAAACTAAGAAGACTTTAAAACACACAAAAAATCACAATATATGTTGTGACTGTTGGAAGCTGGAAACATTCACAAAATATGTTCTTCTACGGAAAGAATTCTTGATTAATATTCTTCCGCCACTTTTTTTGCAGCTTACAAAGTTCAACATTTTTCAATGTAAAAACTTCAATCAAACATCGATATTCAGCTCAGTTAGGAATCAAGCGCTATTACTTTTCTCATTCATAGCATTCATACTTTCCAAAATATTCAAGGTTTCCCAGGAACTTGTTTTACATGAGTGTATATGTATGCAGAATGTTCGCAGTCAGAGAGCATGACATCATCGTTAGAGTGGAGAGCAGCAGTAAAACCTTAAATATTTCTGCTCTCGTTTCCACAATTTTCACTCTTCGTACATCATTGCACATCAAAATGTAGACAATCGTGTTCTGGTTCAGATCTTGTAACTATTTAAATCATAGTACATATGGTTTTTGAACTGTCTTCCTCAAAGCATCAGAAACTCTTTCAACTGTACCCAACCGGTCGAGGCAGATGACCGCCCATCAAGAGCCTGGTTCTGCCTGAGGTTTCTGCCTGTTAAAAGGCAGTTTTTCCTTGCCACTGTCGCCTAGTGCTTGCTCATAGTGGAATTGTTGGGTCTGTACATATAGAGTTGGCTTGGACTTGCTCTATATTAACAAGTGCTATGAGATAACTCTTTTATGATATAGCGCTATATAAATAAAATTGAATTGAATTATACAAATATAAATAAGAACCTAGAAACACACTAAAAGGCATAATATGTCAACAGTCTTGTCAAATCGGCATCAGTATAGTCCATAAAGATATTATTCTTCTGTCATGATGTGGCACACTGGTGGTAGAAAAAGGACCCAATAGCAGGCAACGCTGTCAGTTGAAGAGTTTATTAAAGAGAACCAAAAAACCCACAAGTCCAAAAACAAAACACGAGGACACGCCAAGGGAAAAGACAAGAACATAAGGCTAGTCCCCAAAACACACGCTAACGCCAGCAAAAAGGGTATCCACGGACGCCACGACACAAACAATGAGCTGAAAAGGGACATATATACACAGACACTGATGAGGGAAACTAGAGACAGGTGAGCAGGAGGAACAGGTAGGACAGGTGGCAGTGATCAACACAGGAAGACTCAACGAGCACAGGAAACCAAATAAGGGAAGGAGAGACTAGACTTTACATTTTACATTCTTGTGATTCGATTGATGCCAACCATTTCAAGATTCAACCACAACAGCCGGTACAATCAAGGTTAATGCCAGTCCACCAGACGGTTAGCTGAGCTATTTTAGTGCGAGAAGCCAATGGGAATGAGAGGCAAACCCTTTAAAAAATTAAGATTCCTCACTCAAATAAGTGCTGGTTGGTGGATCAGATACACTCCAAATTAAAGATAGACTCATAAAATCTTTCGGACGTTACCAAAGTAACTACCTAATTTGCTGCTTCCTGATTGCACCTACCTTCCGGTAAACATGTTTGATTTTAACGGAGCGTCAGGAAGAAGAAATGACAGCTCCAGCTCAGTTGTATGACCACCTTACAGATTATTGATTGCAGAACGTTTTTGTTTTCATTCGTGGCAAAGTTGTGCGATCATAAAGTCAGGATGCAAAAGCACACAGTTGCACGTCTAATAGTGGCGGCTCAGATGCGTCTATGCTTACCAGTGAGGATAATGGAGGCAGCAACTAGGTCTCAAGGGCTTTCCCAGCCATGACACACGTCATATACTCATACATATCTTATATCTTACCACATTACTTATTTACATGTCACACACATGACTGTACACATACTGTATCACATAGCAGACTACAGGGAGCGAGCTGACACTGGACTAGGCAATAGACGAGCAGATGATGAATGGCTTACTGGCGGCCTCTCTGAGACAATGGCCGTTTGTGTTGGTCAACATTTACAGTGCAATTAATTTAATGACGAGCCTTGACAGATATGAGTGAGGCATTACTATATGCACAGAAAAACCCACAATGTACAGATTTGAGCACGTCTGTTTATATGTCTGACAAATTCTACTGAATCATCATATCGCCTTTGTAAGAATTTCCATTTCATGAGCCTGCCTGAGTTGAACCTTGTATCTACACTGCACGAAAGGATTCCACATCGTATGATGGAAATGAATTCAAAGACACCCCGAAAATCAAAATGAATAAATGATGCAGCAGCTAGTCCATTTAGCTGAAATGTCATTGCAGCAACTCAACATGGTCCTCAGTAGTTTGTATGGCCTCCACCTGCTTATATGCTGCCTGACAACGTCGGGGCTCCTAATGAGACGACGGATGGTGTCCTGGGGTATCTCCTCCCAGACCTGGACCAGGGCATCACTGACCTCCTGGACAGTCTGAGGTGCAACCTGGTGGCGTCAGGTGGACCGAAACATAATGTCCCAGAGTTTCTGTTGGATTCAGGTCAGGCAAGCGTGGGGGTCAGTCAATGGTATCAATTCCTTCACCCTCAAGGAACTGCCTGGAGGAGTTGGACTGCCTGTGCAGCCTCTGTAGGGTCCAGGTGTCGCCTCATGCTACCAGTAGTGACACTGACCCGAAACAAATGCAAAACTAGTGAAAACAGTCAGAAAAGATGAGGGGGGGAAAAAATGTCAGTGGCCTCCACCTGTAAAACCACTCCTGTTTTGGGGGTCGTCTCAGTGTTGCCCTCTAGTGCTCCTGTTGTTAATTTCATTAACACCAAAGCAGCTGAAACTGATTGTGTTTATTGGAGCATTTGTCTTCCAGAAAGACGTTTCTATGCATTAACATTCACTGCTTCTTTCTTTCTTCTCGCAGACCATAAACCCCCTTCCTCCTACCCACCAGCCCTAGAGCCCCCCTCTAAACCCCCACCACCACCTTTACCTCACTGCCCACCTCCACCACCTCCTCCACCCAAGGACCTCCCCACCTCTAGCTCCCTGGTATCCAGCGAAGGCTACCAGAAGCTCCAGTCCATGATGAAGACTGAGGGCTCCTGTTACACAACTGTACCCCAGGCCTGTGGCCCACAGCTGGGCTACCACCACTTCCCCCCAGGCACCACATCCTACCACACTCCCCCACTCTCAGCCTATAGCTACCTGCTTGCACCGCCGCCCCCCTCAGTCATGGGGCTGGCACCTAGTTTGAGTAGTGGGTACCCACCACCATCAACAGCCGGACACAATCAGCTGCCCCCCCCGCTGCCTTCTGGGATGCCCCCAGTCAGCGGGCTGAGTCGGGGCACGTGGATGAGATGAGTACCAGGAAGACGGCAACAGGTTCAGATGAAATGTTTTAAAATTGTCCCGACTGATAGGAAGTCACTACGGTGTCACCTGGTCACAGTTCTCAGGATGAGAGATGACGAGTTGTGCCAACATTCTTCCACACCAGTCTGAAACGTCCATGTAGCTTTGACTTGAGCGTGTTAACAGACATGTGGAGGACTGTAAAGTGAATGTCTTCCTTTACATTGTGTAAACAGGATTCATGTTTTATCTGCTGTTAATGTCTCATGTCCTATTTAAACATGGATAGAAACGCCATGTTGTTTTGTTGTGTGTGTGTGTTCAGTGTTTAACAGCCCACAGCTGAGCATGATTTGAGCCTGTTAAAGACAACCAACACGGGTACAGGCAGCCTTTTTCACTGTCTTCTACTGTCCAGCGCATTCAACAATCAGCAGCTGCTTCAAGTCACTTCCCTTTGTCCTCCTTTACTCAGCTGCTTAATAATGGCATTTTCTTTAAATTTATTTATAAAAAAAGTCAAAATTGGTTTTGTATATAAACATGTAATGCTGTGAATATATAAGCACACCCCTTCAAACATGTTCTGGATGTTTCCTTTTTGTTTTTTACTGTAATAAACCCTGATGAAGAGAAGCGTGTAGCTAATGAAATGATTTTAATCACTTCCCTGCTGGTGTAATAACAGTATTACATTCTGGCTGCACTTGTACCTCCACTTGGAGCGGAAGAATCTGGGCAATTGTAAATCATAAATTACTTTTAGCAATATATTTTGACTTCTCTGCTCATTTTCAATCCCAACGGCTGTTTGACTGAAGGTATCTGTCCTGTGTTTTATAGTAGCTGGTCATTTATTGGTTACTGGAACAATAAATATACCAAGGATCAGCCTCCCAACATGTAATCCTCTCTGGAGGGTTTTTTTTAATGTGAAAACATATATATTTGAACCAAATCATAATTGATAATATCACTCTGCACTGGGAGCACCTGTTAGAAGCCTAAAGCTGAACCAGAATCAGGCTTATTTCCAAGTATTTTGTGCATAAGAATAAACCTAATAAGAGAAAATAATAAAGAAACTACTGCAAAGTCACAAAAAAGTCATTGGGGGGGGGGTTGCAGCTGAAAGAATAAGGCTAAAATGGTCATAGATGCCGTGAGAATATATCTAAGCAACACATTGATTTAATGTGATTCATTACATTTTTAGCACTTCAGCCGGATCATGGACCAACTGGTCGAATTCCAAAACGTTTAGTATCTATCAGTCATTTTAACCCCAAAAAGTGTAAACGATGGTTTAAAAATGCCAGCGTTTGCCTTTAATGATTCCTACATGGCCACACGTCTTCAGCGGGCCGAGTCCTGCTGTGCACTTCAGCATCACAAAGGATTTCACCTCTGAGCTGCTCTTAGTGATTTTTAAATCCATGATTGTGTTAGCGTCCCTCTACATTTGTGATATGCTCAAGGAATATACAGCAAACAGGTCCCTCACATCATCAAAGGCCTCCTCCTTATTGCTGGAATGAATTCTAAAGCTGCCGATGGTCATTCAGTCATTATGGTCTGCCCTGACCCTGCCTTCTTTTAAAAGCCAACTAAAAACACATTTGCTCAACTTTTAATTAGGTTTATTATACTACCTTACTTTTATTTATTTATTTTATGATCAGTACCTCGACGTGTGTTATGTTTTAACTGTGTTGTATTTATTATAAATCATTTTTACTGGAATTTAGTTGTTTTATCTCGTTCCCTTTTACTGGCTACATTGTGGTCAGATCTTTGATATATTTTATGTGTTTAGCTGATTTTTTTGTTTACTTATGTTTATCTCTGTCTTGCAGTCTATGCATGTCATATGAAATGTGCTATTTAAATGAACTTGACTTTAGCTAAAGCACTTCAGCATCCAACTCAGCTCTACATTCAGCAGTGCAGTTGATGCATTCTCTGCATTTTCCTCCACCTTGTTACAATTACTCTGCACAGCAGCATGAAACGCATTCAACTACTGTGTTTAGGTCGTTCCATGTTGGGTGCAGTGTTATATGTGTGCCACTTGGTGGCAGTCTACTCTATAAACAATTACATCCACATAATGAATATAGTTGAACTCTGCTGTTGCTCTCTGGTTGTAGTTACATGGCAACAAACCATATAATTCATGTTGATATCAGACTTTTTCATACATTCTCTGCATGAAATGCCACAAAGTCACTGACAACAGGGTTACAAAGAAAGTATATTTCAGTTTTATTTCTAAATAATCTAAAAGTGAGTTTTTCATTTTTTCATATCATATACTGCTAAAATACATTTTCAGCTACATACAGCTCATTCAAAAATACTCCATTAAAAACAGCACTGTCTTTCACAGAGGAAGCTTTCATTACTCGGTCAATGACAAAATAAGCATTTGAATGTAGCCATAAGAAAATAGTTTGTTCTGTTCAACAAAATTTTAGATGGGGGGTGGCACTTTTCTAAAAATTCTACTGATGCATTTTCTCTGGACCTGAAAATGAAACAGCCTGATACAAAACACATATTCACACTCTGAAATGATTACTGTTCATATTGAATGATCATATTGTAACTCGCTACCAAACAGTCAGCTTTTTGATTCATGCTCAAACTCTCTTATAAATGAAATAGGACATAACCAGAACAAACAAAAAGAAAGAATGCAGCACAGATATCCATTTATGACTCCTATATCAGTTTTACACATGACTGTACAGTAATATTATCCTGAAAAATGTAACATTTCAATCTGAAGAGTAAACTAGCTGTTAGGAGACCTAATTATGATTCAGATATGTAGAACTCGAATGCTTAGCAGTCCAGTACCCAGATTAGCTTCTGGTAGCTAAGTATTTTAGCTAAGAGGTTAGTTAATTTGATAGTTTGCTGTCTGCTGGTCTTTTGTCATTTACACTCAAAATAAGGTTATCATAACTGTGGAATGATCAGTGTTTGATTGAAATTGTAAAATATAAAAATGGACCCCATCATTATCATGTTTCATAATTCCAACATAAGATAACCTGAAATATTGACATTTATGTCCTCAGGTCCATATGTCTTTGTGACATATGGAGGCATAGACGTGCCATAAAAAATGAATAAATCTGGGAACAAAATCCGACAAAAAATGTGGAAATATAAACAGAATTAAAGCTGCAAGCAGCGTTGAACGGGCCCTCGCAGACCTGTGCACGTCGGGGGGTGTGCATTTCGGGGCACGTGCACGTCGGGGCACGCGCGCTGCGACCTCGGGCGCTGAGAG
>JAVQJF010072616.1:0-20523 GCA_036023855.1 Gadopsis marmoratus
CAACTGTTGAAGATATTTCTGTTTATATATTCCTCTTATAATGCAGGGCGTGCAATCGTTATTTCACACCACCTCTGTAGTATGCTGTGAGTAATTCATGGTTTCCAGGGTTAGAATGAGACAGGGATGTTTCCAACATTTTCACTTGGAGCCGATCTCTATTCGAACGATTATAAATGGGCCATCTGAGGCTTTCAAAATAAATAAGTAATCTTGTTACGTCCCCATTTAGGCCTAGAGGATGGAGGGGACAGCAACATAATCAAAGGTGATGAGTCAGTGTTATGGCAATAATCAGATTCAGTTATTTCCTGTTTTTCTTTCAGACAAACATACAATCATGAAACAGGTGGGGAGGATGGACCTAAGGTGGATGACAAAGAACTTACAATCAATATACCAAAACCACCCCTAGCTAGGTCCTAACTCTTTGGCTTAACAGATTAATTGCGGTCGCTCACAAGAGTACTACGTCTCTTGTAAGTCTCTTGTCAATCTGACACTGCACCAATGAAGTCCTTGTCTTTCTCCAATCTCACTTCTCCTTCACCCTCTCCTCCCTCTTTATAGTCGCTTCCCAGGGCTGATAGGCTAGCACTGCCACAGAACATCAGAGCTACACAGATGACAATCTATTAGCTAGGTCACACCTGCAGAGAAGTAAAGGCGAGAGAAAACAAGCACGGACACACACGCCTCTCTGCTACTGCTCGTCATGTAACAAACCTTATTAACTTGATCAATCAAAGTTGCCTTGTTTCTTTTCATCTCTTTTGCGGTCACTTCCTCTACTCTTCACTGTAAAGCCCCTATACATTGGGCAATAATATGGGCTTAAAGGTCCATTGCATGTCACAGTGCGCGAGAGGATAAAATTAAAAACCCTGGTTGCGTGTGTTTCAATTTTTAGGCAATGAATGCCAGGTGAATTGTAGACAATGTGAAAAAAAAAACAATGCAAGCAGAAAGGTAATTATTATCTCATCCATCTGAACTGTTGTTATGAAAATGTAGCAAAAAACAAAGTCTCAAAATCTCTGATCTGGTCATGTGTGCATTTCTGAATGTTGCTAATTTGGATCAGATAATCACAGCATGTCCTGTCACTTCAGTCACCAATTAAAACTCAGACAAACACCCTCAATCAGAGCTGACAAGTAGACAAGAGCAATTTTTCTGTCACATGTTCCATGTATTTTCCTGTCACAGATAGCTACTCAAAATTCAGACCATGAGGTATTTGTGTTTGAGTGTTGCTAGTGTGATTGAATGTGCCCCACAAAAAGGATAATGTCAGGGATGCTAACAAGTTGTGACTGTCGGTCTCGATCAACAACATCCTGTTACTGTTACTACTGTTACTGTTAACAAGATTCAAGGCACGTCAGTAATGATTTTTGTTTTTGTTGCACTGTGGTCAACTTAAGTTATAAATATATCATATGCTGTACTGGCATTGTTCCAGTCCTCCAACCTTATATAAAATTAATCTGCAGAACAGAAGTTTGAGTATACCTGACATATGTTCATGACCTACCTTGAAGACTATGTTGTCCATATAAGTGAATTTGGCATTTCATCTGCATACAGAACTGAATCTTCATTCCTGCTAATTATTTTCTCCACCTCTTCAGCCTTTCTCATGTATGTGAATGTACAATGTTTCCTGCCTGACAGACAACTACAATGTTGCTTACATTCAGTTCTCAAGTCTTTTACCAGTGTACACAAAACAAGCAGCCGATTAAAGTCTGGACAGTTTTCAATTCAGCTGGGATTCTTTGTTGTGTAATTTCTGGTTTGTCAAATTTTGTAGCTGGTGAGTGGTCTTAAACAGCTACAATAACACAAGAACATTTTTTTAGTTAATGTTTCCTGCTATATCAGAGAGAATCTTTAACAATTGCTTTCAATCAGCCTTTGAGTACATTGCACCAGGGGAACATCCAATTACCACTAAGTTGCTGTAGGAACGATGTCATGTTGCAATCATCTGGATAGTTGCTACTCATTAAATTAGAAAAATGTTAAGTTACAATACGTTCAGCTTTTTTTTCTTTCAAAACATTCCTAAAGATTTTCTGTGGTGTCTGTGTCTGGTAGCTGTTCTGGGAAAACGATGTAAGTCAGCACCTCTTACTTTAGTCAGGGAGGCCAACCATCCCTGGAAGTTTTATCACTGGTTGATTGTCTGGGAAATTAATCCTCTTTCACACATGTATAAGCCAGACGGGTTAGTATACCACTATATATACACTTTATTTATATAGCACCTTTTAAAAAACAAAACAAAAAAACCAAACAAAGTGCTTGGACAGAAGTCAAAAACAGGATACTCAAACCAATAAAACGAAGCATTAAAAGATAAAAGCAAACAAAAGCAAGATAAGAAATGAATGCAAAAAAAAACAAAAATTACAATAAAAAGACATCACATGAAAGCAAGTCTATAAAAATGGGTTTTAAGAAGAAGTGATTTAAAAGAGGTTACTGATTCTGCGAGCCTCATCTCCTCAGGCAGGTCATTCCAGAGTCAAGGGGCCCTATAGAAAAAGGCAACACAAGTCAAGGTAAGTTTATTTATAAAGCACTTTCAACAACAAGGCAATTCAATGTGCTTTGAATAGATGATATAAAAATCAAAAGGTCATATGACAGTGAAATAGAATATAAAATTGTCTCAAAGTCCAGGTCTGGAAATCAAAACACGAGGAATGTCCAGTGGGCATTCTCCACAGCAGCTCCATCTCCTCTCCACAGCAGCTCCTCTCCACAGTAGCTCCATCCATGGTCAAAGTCAATTACCATCTCCTTTGCTTTTTCCACATTCAGTACCAGATTGTAAGATGAACACCATGATGTGAGTTTCTCCACCTCCATCCTGTATGCAGACTCATTGTTACAATTCAAGTTGGGTTCAGAACCAGTGGCCAGACTGACCCTCCCTGTCCTTGTCACTCTTATAAAAGGTGAGTATAGTACATTATACATGTGAGGGCTGATCAGGATCCTCCACTTAGAAAATCCCTCAGACAAACAAAGGAAATAATTAATAATAATGTGTTGAACATGTTGGGTAAATGTCTGTCCTGGTGTGTTTGTGTGATTTGGCAGATCTGTAGGTGTGAGGGACTCTGGGCTTGGTTTTAAATGATAAATTAAACCAAATATTCTGACAGCATGGTACACCCTCTCTCCCAGCTCTCTTAACGTCCTTTGTTGGTGTAACTCTTCTTTAAAACAGAAGAGAATCTGTCCACCCACACACACCCACCCTCAGGCACATTGTCCATGGTTAGCAAAGCTATTATGTCCCCTTCACAGTCTACCAATTGGTTTAAAAAGGTCACACTGCTATGGTAGACAAGCTAATACTTATTTAAATATTAATTTGATGCATGAGGTAGGACCAGGGATGATTCAGCAGCAGCATATTCAATTTGGTATTTAAATATTTTGACTGAGCTACACATTACTCAGGCTGGAAACAAGAGAACTAGGAAGGATTTTAAACATGCAATATGTAAGATAATAAGATTGTTCTAAACACTGTATTTCCAGGTTTATTTTCAATCAAGGAAGCAGCAGGACGTTAATTTTCCTTTTGATTGACTAGTGTGTGTTTAGTGGTGCATGTGGGTGGCTTTGTTCATTTGTAAAGTCAGGAACTACAATCAGATACTGATATTTTAATGAATGAGATAAAATAAAGCCAATCAAATGTTGAACATTTCTTTTCTGTACTCTATTGTGTTTTGTCCACCTCAACATTCTAGAGTGCAAGCATTTTGCTGCATATATGAGTGAAAATTATTTGGGCACAATATAATATTTGGCAAAATACACCAATTCGCTAAGCTCCAACGCCAACAAATCTGTCCTCACTCCGGTCTCTTTTCTTATTAAAAGACTTATGCAATAATAATTGCCCCCTAACATGTTGGTGACCTCTGCATATGAGCATTAGATCAGACTTAAAGGTACAATTAAAGGAGTTAAGGTATTCAGAAGTTTCCAGAAAGTTGTTTTTAGTGATGTTAAGACAATAGCAGTCAGTGTCATTACTTGTCATTCTCGCACGCGGTAGGTGCGAGCGAGGATCCTGGGCATCGGCCAAAACAGGGACATGACATACAGTAGACTGAACGTGATCATGTAAGTGAAATTACACTGTTATAGTTTCACTAACATTATTTAAAAATAATTAAAAAAGTTCCCCAGATATTGCTAATTTCATGGTAATAGGGCTAAAGTCTGCACATTAGTCTTCCGCCCCCCCACTATTCTTTCACACATTAACAGCCTGGGATGAAAATATTGAGTTTGAAATCTAAAAAGACTGATTACTAACAATTACCAGTCTCTTTAGTGAAGTTAATAGTCAGATACATTTACATGTTATCAACAACTATGATGGCTTATGGCAGTGCTTCTCAATTATTTTCTGTTACGCCCCCCCTAGGAAGACGTAAACATTTTGCACCACCCCCAACTCTCCGCCGTGACTGTAAATAGTATAATTTGTCTATAAAATTGTCATAAGTACACCTCTGCATAACATTGTATCCTTATTAACATTAAAGAAAACAAAAAAAGAAACAAATATAGATCAACTTACAACAAAGAATAACTTTAACATTGTTTTTTAGTCTGTAACCGAAAAGACTTAAAGTGCATCAATTTGCCTGAAATAAAAACATAATAAAAATCAATCCTTATTTAAACTGCCAACATTTTTAGACACAATAAACATACCGGTCTTTCCTTGTCTCCCACCGCAGTCACAGTGAAGCCAAGCGCTACGTATGCTTCATCATATTTCCCCGTCTTGCTTTCGGGAGACTTACGTTTGTCTCATTATCTCCGTCTCTCTCCGCCTTTCTTTTCATCCCTGTTAAATATTTTTCCATGGTGTCTCTTAAGGGTTTGTTATCTGCACTTCATCTCTCCTGCTCTGTGCTCTTGTTCGGTGCAAAAAACCCTACTGCGGCAAAGAAAGCATGTTGCCCAGGGTCACACGCGCCCCCACAGGCATCACTCCGCGCGCCCCACTATTTGAGAAGCACTGGCTTATGGGAACACAAGGGTCCCTGCGAAATGTCTTACATGGCATCCTCAATGATGGCATCCATAATACAGCTGTGATGTATTGTAGTAGCAGAGGTGGATCAGGGGTCTCATTACTTTTGCACTGACATTCAAGTCAGTTCCTGCTCAACAGCTTTGTGAAAAGTTTGAGACATGTCTAGACTGGTAGCCGCCAGGAGTTGAAGGGGCAGAGGTACAGTTCGCCCTTTCCTTTTTACCCAGCTTGCTGCAATTGTGTCTAGGTCTTGAGGGTGTAACCTTTCTGCAGCAGATTGCAGGATTGTGTGGCCTCCCTAGATGTCCGTAACTACAATATCATAAAGCTACATTGCGTTTGGCAGTCATATAAAAAAGTAGAACACAATGAAACTGCACTGAAAAAACACTTTCAGGAGGATGTGGTTTTCTGATCTTTCTGTCTTTCGCAGATGGACAGTTCTGCCAGTCAAACTGAAATGCATCATTGATGGGCAATCCATCACTGAAAATAGCTTTTGTTGCTCTGTAATGAGTCCATAACATGTTCAATTAATGTGTTGAAGTAGCCTAATATAGATATAGCTTTCTGTGGACTTGGATGAAATCTTATATACATATGGGTTTCTATTATATTGTTGCTCATGGGCTACAATCAGGTGTTTATATGATAATAGTAATGCAGATTTTTTATGCCACAGTACATACAGCACTGCTTTGACTGATCCCACATTCAGCACTGCTCAGTATCTGTGTGGTGTCTGTGTCCCACTTGAGGTGGGAGTGTTTAAGCTTCCAGTAGCATTGTGCTAAATGTGGATGCAGTTAGCCCAGAAAGTGACAAGTTTAACCTAAAATGTAGCTCATGTAAAGATATAAAAGCTGCCATTATTTGGATTTTAAAAAAACTGATAGCTAGAAATAGCAATATTTTATGGTTTAGCTTAAAGATGTGTGCTTGCATTTCAAAAAGCCAAAAAGGCTTGATAGCAGGAGCATCTTTATTAACCACAAGGAAAGTTTAGTGTAGATTAAGACAATTCCTGTACTGCAGGGATCGGTAACCTCTACTATGATGAGTGTCAATTTGCAAAAATTAAGACACCAGTCTGTCAGTGGTATTTGTTTATGTGCATGTCATTTATTTTTAATTTATGCACTGATCAGCCGCAGTTAGTCAGCCCCCAGCTGGTGCGAACCAACCAAGGCTGATTTACTGTCCAAAAGAAGCATAGCTCTGAGCCAAAGCCCATGGTTCACCACTGACCAGTTCACGTTTCTAACAGGTTCTCTCCACTCAGCGACACACCTGCTGAGAAACCAACACTGACAGAAAATGTGAAGTTAGCGACCATAGTCAAATGCATCCCTGGGGCCTGTGTCAGGGAAAGAAGATGTCCAGGGCTAAACCAGTCTAAGTGTGCATCACCTCTCCCAACACCGTTGTTTTCTCAGTTACCTTGCTATTGGGAGTCTCACACAAGTTCAAAGATTTCACTGGAGAAGTTCAGACTTTGATACAAAGAGTTTATTCTGCAGTACAGAGATAAACGTGAGATGGTCCCAGAACCAGAGCTGAAAACACAATGTCAGTACAGTTCTTATATAGGTTTAGAAGCCGTTTGTTACAAATTAGGGGACAGTGATGCACCAAATGACAGCACCGCTATCTGCCATTTTAACCATAGAGCCCCATCTCTCAGGCCAGATAGCCAATTAAATCATATTGACATGAGTCAGGCATTACTGTTTCTTTTTATTCAGACATGAGACTGTCCTTTTTCATGGAGTCTAAGGTACTTTCCCATATGATGCATTTTCATTTACGCCTACGTATAATCATGTCTCAGCATGCATGCACACACAGTCTCTCTGTTTATAAGAGTGTGTGTGTATATGCTGTTTTATAATACTGGTGTTATGTCCCTTTGTTGCATCTAGGGGAACTGTAACATGAAGTCATAAAGAAGTGACGGAAACACAGTGTGGGCTATAAATAGAATGCTATTTATTAACCATTTTTCCTGCATGCATCAGCATGTAATATAAACATAACAAGTGTGAGAGGGAGAACAATGGGTGGAAGTCAAAATAAATGCAATTAATAGAACAAAACACCCCCTAACTACTAACCATTAAAACCCAAAAAGAACAACCAAAAGGGCTGCCTAACCTCCACTAAATAAACTGCCAAAAATGATACAGAGGTGTCTCCACCCATCTTCCTAGTGTCTCTAGACATTCACAGTACTACTTGTATAGGCCGCCCCCGTCTTACCTAGTCCTCTCCTCACCACACAATTAATGAATGAAGGCAATGCGAATCCAGGCCGCTTCCAGAATTCCACGACCACACTCACTGGGTCTTTCTTTAGAGTTCTCAGTGTATCTCTCAGTAGCTCCTCTCAGCTCAGCTTCTCCACAGCACTCCCAGGTTTGTCTCTTCTGTCCTCCTAATTGGCCAACACCTTGCTGCTGATAGGCCGGTCCACGTTGGCACTCCCACTTTGAGCCACTCCTCACCATGCACAGGTGCCGGTCCATTAACCCTGATCACCTGTTATTACCTGTGGAAATGACAGGGGCGAGACAGACAACAGCGAAACCATCCACTACACACTCCCCATGATCCCCTGGCAAGTAACACCTCCCCCCTTCTAAATTCAAACATTCCGTTTGAATACTAAAACCACTACAAACCCAGTTAAAGGGCATCAGCCACAACCTTCTCCATAACATTCTCCATATCTTGTGTCGAATTACAAGATTATAGTCCTGCACCACCAGGGTGTACTGCCATCAGATTTTATATCTATAAGGCGGGTGAGCTCCGTGGGCTAGACCTCGGTATGGCCAACCCGTGGCGGATGAGATACTCCACCTCATTCTGCATCAACCCTCGTTTTACCGGATTTACCTGTGGAAACGACAGGGGTGAGACAGACAACACACTCCCCATGATCCCCTGGCATGTAACACTGGGATGGCCCGCTTTTTCTGACTCAAGTATGTTCGGGGTTTGCCATGCAGACAGGGGTATCGTTAAGGGGAGGTAAACCTGGATGATTCATGGGGCCCTGGTTTGGCAGGGGCCCCTAAATGTTTAGAAAATTATTTCCTTATAATAAAAACATTGTACACAAAAATAAAAATGTGATGAAAAGGTAAACACATAATCAGAGCAGGCATCTTTAGCAAATCATCCCGTTTGAACCCCCCCATAATGCATGTGGTTTAGTCCATATACCACAAGGATAAAAAAGATTAAATTCCGCTGCTGGTCTGAGCCTGACAGTCCGGCAAGACGGACCACCGGGACAATCCCGGGAGAAACTGGAGGTTATTAATATGGTGAGCTACCACCAGCTATGACTAGCTAATTAGCTCATATTTTGATATTATTAGAACTGCATTCCCCAATATTTGTGTGATATTTGTTAGCTAGCTAGACTAAAATTCAAATTTAACATGTTGTTCATTTTCAACTAACACCAGTTGCGTAGTTATTTATAACAAAGCATCATAAATCTCATGACACAGGCAGCTATTGATTTACGAGCAAAAAATGTTAATACTATTAATATAGGCAAAGAATGAAGGTGGAAACTAGAATCTGCACAATTTAGTATAGAGCAGCAGAATGTGATGTGACATTTAATAACACATTTTTTGATTTCCATGTCAGGGGCCCAGTAAGTTTTATTTCATGGCCTCTGCATACAGAGGACAGTGGGTAGTTCAAAATCATCACTGCTGTCCTTCTCTAATGAGCGACGATGACACACACACACACATACAAAGCAGTAAATCTGTCCACTGACTCTCCTTCTATGCAGGCCTCAAATTTGAAGTGGAATACAGATGATACACACTGAATACATTGATTATGATTTACTTGTAAAGTGATTATGTTTCACCCTTTTGTAATACAGAGTATTTTGTTAAAGCAAATTTATTACAACACCAGAACGGGCGACACTGAATCCTATTTGAAACCACTGGCTAAGGATAAGTGTAATATGATAAGATTGTTATTCACATCAGCGGTAATGACACCCGATTACACCAAACAGAGGTCCCGAAAATGAATGTTGATTCGGTGTGTACATACGCAAAGACAATGTCAGACTCCATCATTTCCATAATAATCAACCCTAAGCCTAAACTAAAGTATAACTTGTTCGAAAGACTTGTTCTTAGTCTTTCAAACCCACCTGGAAAACACTACAGCCAGTTCTATTTGTTGTAGTGTACCGCGCTTCTTGAATGTATTCTGAATTTGTATGGGAATGCTCAGACTTATCAGGTTTCGTCCTTAAAACACAAAGTGTGAATATTTCCTCTGATAAAAAATCTCAGCAGCTCAAAGGATGTGTAATCAGCAAAAGAGACTGCAACATTGTGGCTGGTGCTGCCTCCGGAATTTTCAGCGTTTCTCCATATTTCAGCACCAAGATCAGTCTATCACATTACAGGTCTCTACAATTTCTATTATGTAGCATATTGAAATGTCTGTCAAAATGGACCCTCTCTCCTCACCGTCTATTTAAAGGGTCAGTTTAACTTGGATTATTTTGCTGTTATTTTTTGAAATAAGGACCTCACCAAAGGTAATGAAAAATCTTTTTGTTATATATAAAAAACACAGATCCATTAACAGTCAGAACAAGTTTTTATTTTAGTAATATTCCAGATAATGCCTGCTCCCACAATGTGCCTCGAACGTGAAACTATTTACAGACTCCTACAGTGTGCTGCAGCTCATATTTACTGTGCTGAAAGCAGATCCAATAAACAGAGAAACACAAACAGTGTCTCTCTGCTTACAGCTGGGTTCAGCATCTTTCCTCATTACAGACAGTAGATGATATGGTTTAGATTTACAATCCAAACGAAAATCTTTTATTTAGTAAAGAGTATTTAGGAAAGTAAAGTGATATCCCGCACAATGACATTCTAGTTCACTAGAAAGTAAACCAACATTAGGCAGTCAGTCAGAGGGACATGTTGGGAGCGTATTCATTCAATTTCACAACCTTTTCCCATCAGGCACCACAACCTGTTTCTTGGCACATTAATCCTCCATCCTCTATTACACTATTGAGGTCTTGCAGTGACATCCCCATCAGATGCCAGGCACCATGCTGAAGGGCAGGAGCAGTGCACCAGTGAATCAGTTATTAAATAGCGCTTCGAAGTCCTTCAGCAATGTGCAGAGAAAGAAAACAAATACATTCAGTATATTTGATGCCTATTCTGTCCTTACTCAGGTGTTTACAAGCATAAAAGTCAATCTTATTGCCAGATAAAAACATTGGACAAGCTGAAAAACTAAAAAATATTAAATTGTTGTTTTTGTTTGTCCAATGGCTATGTTTTTAAAATTCTACAATATCCGCACATGGCAACTACAGTATGGTTAAGATTAAAGATTGTGGTTTTGGCACGCTACTTCCTGAATTAGCACAGAATGTTGGCATTATGACATAAATTGTAAGGTGCAGTATCGTCCAATGTAGATGTAATTCCTAGGGACACTGGGCAGCTAAAAATAGTAGCATGCAACTTTAGCTCAACTTTGGCAACTGTGGGACATTGTTGTGCAGTAAATTGCTAAAGTAATAAAAAACTAAATCATAAATAAATAAAGTTCAGGTTCATCAACACAATGAGCCCCATCTGTTTATTAATTAGCTAACGAGACTATGGCAAACACAATAACCTGCTGCAGGCTTTATGTGGACATAAAATCGCCTATCTTTTTCCAGACTCACAAACAGTTCCTCAAACAATGTCTACAGTAAACAATATGAAAGTCGTCATTATTTATAACATGAACCTCTGTGGCTCCAAATTTAAAAAAAATAATGGTTTCTTCTTGTTTTGTTTTCTCTCACACCACAGTGCTTTTAATCACTTGATACATTTTGGTGGTGTTCATTGAAAGGAATACATTGCATTTTTAATTGGGTTTGGTTTGGCCCTATTGTAAAAGTTTTTATGATAATCAACATACTGTATGTTTGGCATGGTAGACATTTTTTTAAATGAGCTCATGTAAAACTAGCTACCTCAGTAGTCAGTGTTAATGCATTTACATGCCAACACTTAGAATAACATGATATAGGCCCACCAGTATGGCAGGTGTTAGAGGCTGTGATGTCAACTGCAGTACCTCAGCATTTCACTAAAATAGTGACTGAGAGAGGTTCTAATCTGCCATAATGAGCGGGGGGGGGACGACTTGGTGCCTCATATTGGCAAAAAGAGGTGCAGTTTAATCAGCATCATGGTTGTATCCTGTCACTCGATTATTATTCTTCTGGAGGCTGTAGTTGTGTAGTTTTAGTGGTGGTGTTGTGTTGGACTGCTTTATTCATTAATGCATTGTGTAGATAATACAGATGATAAAATAAGAACAAATTAAAAAGAAATTCAAAGACAGAGTATTATTTTTCATGGTTCATTATACTATGAATTAAGATGAAAAACATAAAAATGACATTACCATACAATGCTAAGGATCTGTCAAATCAGAATGTGTTCTGTGTGTTGCTGCTCAATTATTGTTCCTTACATTATCTGTTGCGCAGAGAAACAGAGGAATGCATAAACTGATTTATTGTCACTTTATTCATTCAGTGTGACATTGGGTTTATGTTAGTTCTTTGATATTGTTGGGAGGAGGGATTATTTTGTTTATTTTTGCCTTAACCATTCTGAGTAGCACATCCGTCCCATATATTGGATATTTATTTGTTGACTTATGGTACAACAAATTTTTGTGCCCATTTTTGTGTAGCTGTTTTTCATTTTTGTGTAGCTTGGTAGAAATCTAGTTAGGTAGAAAGATGGGATCCCCAATCTTTTGCCCATGTACAGTGCTCTGCCTGGTTGATGGTTTCTCCAACAGGCTTGAATCTCTGAAAAAATTGGAGATGTGGATTGCGATTCAGGGGTCTAGAACCAGACTAATCTTACTTGACATTGATACATGACTGTGTGGCTGTGTACATTTCTGTGTTTTGTTTTTATTATTATAGAGGGAGGATTATACTGAAGTGTGTATTTAAAATGGAATGTAATGGACATAATGGAATTCAATACAATAGCACTACAAAAGGAGCACAGAGTTGAATAAACCCCTCTCTGATGAACATTATAAGGAAAGAGTTATTGCAGGTCTGTTGTGTTGAGATGTAGTACATTCTTGAAATGAAGGCCTATATGAATGTGTAAAGTGCAAACTAATGTTTACTGGACTATATGGAGGATAAATTATTGGTTGTCTATACATGTTTAAAGTGTAAGGCTCGTGACATGCTGTCTGTTTCTTATTATCAACAAATCTCACGTGCAAACCCAAACCAACAATAAACTCCTCATCTCACTTGATATGCTCCCATTAGGTCACATAATGCAAAACCATAAAACATGTCTTATCACTTTTATGCAGATGACACCCAGTTATACAGTATATACCCATCATCACTAATGACTCTAATAGCCTTATTCCCCTTCATAATTGTTCATTCAAAATCAGAGAGCGAATGCATCAAAACTACCTGCCGCTAAACAGTAACAAAACAGAGGTATCACTAATACACTGGTGTTTGAACACCAGCTGGGTTCCTTAGTTCCCTATGCCACACACTCTGCCAGAAACTCATATTTGACTCTAACCTTACAGGTCAAGAGAGTCATTCAAGCATGTTTCTTACGAGTAAGAACTATCTCCAAAATCTGTCCTTCAATGATGTGGAGGCGGTCATACATGCTTTTATTTTTTCTAGACTCAAATTCTGCTAATTCTGTTTATGTGCATATGTGTGGTGAAGCATGTGAAGAAAGTATATATATGTTTCCAAAAACTATTCATCAGTGAGTCGCACTGTTGCACTACTGGGTGACATGCGCCTTCATTACCATGAACACACACAAACCTTTCATTTACTTTGATCCACATAAAACATCCTGCTGCTGCCTGAAATACTCACTAGAGCATCAAATGTGATTTAAGTACTACGTATGAAGCATGGGCTTGGGCATGAGTGCCACAAGTAGGGTAGGGAAGTCAGAAAGTGTTGAGACGGAGTAACACATTGTTGCTATTTGTTGACAATAAGAAAAATATAGAATGACAACAACCTTATCCTTTAATCTAACATTCAGTAAGTTAAATAAAAGTTCAATATTGAGACTAAACTAAGGGTTGCCAGTCTATGGAATGGGCATGGTAATGGGTGGGTGAGCTACAGAAGTGTTTGTACTTTAAGGCATTTAAGGAGACTGCGGCAGTGAATGGATGGACAACCCCACTCTGAGAGGGATGTTATTCTGTTTAGTTTGTGCTAGTGTGGGAAGCTGGCCCAATCAATAGTGCTGAGCCCATACAATCCTCCCATGTGAGTCTCACATGTCTACAGTGATGCAGAACTCCAAGTAGTCACTGAGCAAACCCTTGCAAAAAAACCAACAAATCCACTGTTTCAGGAAGAGGAGCAGGTATGTGCTGTTGGCTGGTTATAATATCAGAAAAAGTAGAAGAACATTCTTACTTACAACAAGTTATTTCTCAAGTCATTCCTTTCCAAATACGTAGGCTAACATGAATACATTCAGCTTGGATGTGTAGTCATACAATTGTAGTCTGCAATCTATGTACAAGTATACCTCTATTTCAACTACTATAGTACTATATTTCTAATTATAAAAGTGTGTTTCACATTTCATTTCACTTAAAATGCTTGCTGCTATTGAAGAAAGATAATAAAATAAAGATACATTCTCACATTCAACCAGATAATTCATCAAAAATAACTTTGATCAAAGTACACTGTACAGTAATCATACGAAAAATTAAAAATATCACACGTTGGCTACAATAAGAAATCCAATTTAGTTCAATGATCATCTGCAGTTGTTTAAGACCAACAGTTAAATCAATGACCTTCCAACTGTCCTGCACAGTTTATAACAATACAATAAATTACAACTGTTAAACCAATAGATACACAGTATATATTATGCACTTGCTGAATTCATTTCTATTGTACAACAGCTGACCTAATTTTTTTTTTATATTGGCAAGAAAGAACACAATATGTAAATACTGCCTTAAAAACAAAAGAAATTCCATCTGACATAGTCAAGTCCCAACGCGTTGATATTGTGGGTAAATCTGCTGCACACTTACCCAGTTCACAAATGGGAACGGACAGCAGTAAAAGTGTATCATTCATTAGGGAGGGCCACTCCATCCTGGTTCTCTCATGTTTTCATGGTGCAAATTGGAACAACGATGACCAGGATCACAGTGCAAGTAGCGGCTGCAATCAGTGCTCCAAACTTACACACCTTAGCCCTCCTGAACTCTGCCTCTTTCTTCTTGAGCAATGAGTCATAGCCTGGTGTGTAGATGTCCTCCATCCAGTACTCCAGGTTGTTGGGGTTTTGGGACTCCTGAATCTGATAAAACAAACAAGTAAGAGGATGCACTGGTCTGAGAAACATTTTATGAAAACGTACAGTTAGCTATTAAGACATACAGTAACACGTACACTCCCTGATTTCATGATAGTGTTCAGGAACTGAAAACCGTAACCTGCCAGGGTCAAAACATAGGAGCTAGGTGTTCTGGAGTTTCAGTGTCCTATTCCACCTCTGCATGTCTTCTACCTTCATTAATCACAGGGCACTATGTTGTTTTATAGTGTGTGAAAACTCCAAAGTGTTACGTTAGATGAAGAGGAAAGTTGGGGATTAGAGCATTTTGATAAAGGTAAATCTCGTGGTTGATTCTTGTACAAGAAAATACCTACGCCAAAATAGATATTTAAAATTACAGCCACTGCTTATTAGCTTCAACACTAGTTTAGAGGCATTCTAAGATGTGTATATACTGAAGTATTCAAGTGGTGCACCGGCTTGGTTGTGCACTGCATGAACTGCACCTTTCCCCTTTGTGCTGCATACCATAAATTCTCAAATAGTACCTTTTATTTACTGTAAAGAGAATGTTAAGAGAACTAGGCCTCGAAACTTTGTCAATGTGACCAACCATGATTTACCCCTAATACAACCAAGGATAACATATGACACTAGATTCCTAATATCAGCCTGTCTTCATGTATGCCCCAGCTCACTCCACACCAGGAACCGTGCTCTGAGCTCTTTTTTGTTGTTGTGTTGTTGGGTGGGGGGCATTTTTGCCTTAACTGGACTGGGACAGTTGAAAGCTGACAGGAAATGAGGAGAGAGATGAGGGACAACATGCAACAAACAACAAAGGTCCCCAGAAGGAACTGAGCCTGGCACAGTGCCACTACATCGTCAGCATCTTAAAACCCTAGATCACCAGGATGTCCAAGGGGGCTCTTTTTCAAACAAATTTGAAGGCTGACTGAGTTATAGAGTTTCACTATGTCAACATCAACACAGTCAATAAAATCTACCTACCATTTTATTTTTTAGTCAGAGAGTGTGTTATTGTCTGGAGCCTGGCTGTAATGAGAACATAGTTACTGCAAGAGTCTATACCCACAAAAAACCTGGCACTGCAACAGAGAGATACCAAGTTATAACGAACCCATCTGATGTGTTTAGAGGTGTGTGTGTGTGCTCAAGTTGTAGACATCTGGTGTCATTTGCATGTGATGCAATCAAGGTAAACCCAGTGAACGGCAGAGCATAATGCCAGTGCACTCTGGTGTGGAATCTCTCAAATAGGATCCTGCAGATCCATCAACATTTCTACAGTTACTTTAAAAATCATTCATATTTATTTACAGATCAATGCACACTAATGAATTACTGACATTCCATATTTAATTACATTATGTTATTTTTTGCATTACTTGGGAGGCCCGCCCAGGTAGATTAAGACCCGACCTGGTAGATAAAATCAGAATTACAATTTTTTTTTTATCAAGATATGCAATTGTCATTTCATAATGTACATACCAGCGGAACATCAGTCTGAAAATAGTTTACTATTTACCACTACTCACATACACGGAACAGAAATTCTAGAGAGCAGGTTTTACCCAGAACGTTTTGGCAGTGAATAAGTTGTTTTCTCTCAGCTGTAGCATGATAGTCGGCTTAGTCAGGTTAGCCAAGCTAATGTAGTGTCACTGCCTCTGAATGACAAACACAAATGAAAGACCAGAGCTGGAGAATCCTCCCATGACATTTATATCCACTGTATGAGGAGCATTATGGTTTTCAAACTGTATGCCGACCCTGTTCATCTGAAGTCGGCTGTGTCTGTGGAAACACTTCAACCTAAGGTACATGCAGAACTGTGAATTTTGTGTAGTGTTACACCCTGCCTAAAAAAAATACCATATCGTACTTAATATGTTAATGTTACACATCTTATTTTAACTTACGAGGGTACTCTGACTGGCTACTTAGTAATGTTAGCCTTCACACCGACTGAACAGTGCAAAGTGATGTATCAACAGCTAACTAATGTTAGGTCTCTCTTAATTATTCATAAACCTTTGTCGCCGCATGCTGCATCAAGGTCAGGATAGTAGCAGTCTGTGTTGCTTGCATTAGATGTTCCACCACCACGAAACAGAGGCCCATAGTGTATCGTTGTGTCTTGCTGTCTGCTCTTGTTTTGGCTATTGTGCTGTCCATGGTGCTGAACACTCTTTTATTGTAGCATGGTTCGTTGCTTCTTTGGGGACTAATACGTCTGTGTGATGAAGGAAGGTTTGTCTTTGTGTGATGGACTGGCCTGGGGACCCCCCATTTGCAGCAGTGCCCTTGTAAATGCCTTGGTAAGTGCCTTGTGGTTAAGGTGCACATAAAACGAGAAATACTATACTGTAAAATGGGGGTGAATATTGCTTAGCACTGCAAAATTTGATAAAGACAGCAAGGCCACAAGAAAAGATGACTTTCAGCAAAAACACATAAGAATGTGTAAATGCCTTTTCTTTGTCAGTACATAGACTTGGTGGAAGCACTTTTGAAGCAATTAAGGTATCCTGTAAGGACTTCTGAAGAAGCAGTGACAGTGCTTAGATGCATTTCAGCTCCAGCCAGAGGCTTGTCAGGCAGAACAATTGATTTCAGTCTCTTGTGACTCCGAAGGCCATACAGTGACCATCAATAACCTCTGTGCCTGTGTCAAAGCTTAACAGGGTCCCTTCAGTCACAAGGAAACCACACAAATGCGAATGCAAGGGCAGAAGCCCTGCAGTTCACGGATTTACATTGGTGTGTGTGGGTATGTGTATAATTGAGTACAAATAAAAAAGGTGCAAGCAACAATCTCAAATGGTGGAACGAAACAACTATTATTAACTCAGTTTTTCCTGTCAGTCAGAAAATGACTTGTCACAGTTAATCAGTAAACCTTTTTCAACACCATGTTTTCACTGTCCACAATGAGGGTTACATCTAATGATTAGTTTCCTAATTGATAAATTGATTTGGTCTATAAAACATTCGATAACAGTGAAAAATGTCCATCACAATGCATGATGACTTTATCAAATATCTTTGTCTGATCAATGGTTCAAAACAAAAAAATATTCAATTTATTATCATGTATTACCAAAGAAAAAGGCACATCTTTACAAATGAGAACTTGGAACGATCAACTAATTGAATAATCAACTAATCATTGTAGCTCTAGCAAGCACAGTGGAATATGAGATGGACTGTAGGACAGCATTTCTGCGGTTAGGTGCCTGCTTTGAACTTTATCACTCAACTGAATGGGCATTATCAGTGGTTATCAGCCTCATAGATATGACTTAGAAGGGGCCTGGTACACCTACTGGTAGGTTCAGGAGACAGTTATGCTATGTCACCTGACACAGATCATGGACATTATCAACCATGTGAAGAGATTACAATGGCCTTCTATATATGTATAAGGCCAGATTAAATCTTGCTGTCACTGACACCACTAATTTAGTAGTTGTTTCCTGGTTGGAGGATTTACATGGTGTGCGATATTCCAGCTGTAGAATTTTACTGGTCAATATTGAGAGATCTCAATGATCTGCATCTTGACTTGCAATTTGCTAATGAAGACCTGACTTGGACTTCAAAAGAATTGAAAGACAGGCCATCAATTGTTATCACTTCTTTAAAGCCACCATTGTATCTCTAAGTTGGACACACTATTCTAACCTCTTTTGCACAATCTCTCATTTCAAAAGTGACATGTTGTTGTAAACTGTATATAATCTCCTACAGCTGGCTACTCCAACTTTAAAATTCTGCTCACACTCCTGATATTTCTAGAAATCTGGCAGTTAAACTTACATTTTTACAATTTATTTTTACACAGAACGAGGTCAGGGGATTTTGTCCCCTATGGATCTTTTAATGGCCAGTGTGAACATGAGGAATGATTGCAGCAAGCAAAAACCTTTTCAATATTCATATGGGCATGTGAGAACTGTTTTAAGACATACTTGAAAAAATGTGAACCTATCCTTTAAGTCTGACTTGAGTCCAGGTCTCAAGTCTTCACCTGGTATTAACCGATATGTAGCTATTATCTGAACAATGACATCTGTACTTGAGCATTTCTTGGTTGTTCCTAGGGCCCATGACAAGGCTGCTTTTAGTCAGTATGGCCCCAGCCTGCGTGCCGGAGGACCTAAAGGAGGCAGAGAGTGTGGATATATTTAAAAGAAAACTTAAAACACACCTTTTTATTTGTTTATTTTGGATTGCACCTTTACTGTTTGCTCTTATTTCTTATTTTATTAGTTTTATTATAATGCACTTGATTTTATTTATTTTACTTTATAACTCTTTTTATGTTCAGTTGCATTTGATGTATGAATAGTGCTATATAAAAAAGTTTGATACATTGATTTGCTCTTGATTTGACTCATTCAGAATGCTGAAGACTCATGTGAGCTTCAGATAAACTTTGGAATAAATATTTTCATAAAAACGATGACTGTGGATTTTGTCCTCCATCAATTATATTGAAAGGACATTAGGAAGGGATCAATGTTTCAATGCTCATATGGGCACCTGACTATTGTTTTAAGACAGACATAGGGAACCTATCTTTTAAGTGGTCTTGAATACAGCCCAGCTCAGGTATCACCTTTAAAGATGCACCTTTATCAGATGAACCTTTATCAGAGCATCTGTACTGAAATGCTTCTAAGTCTCATTACATCTCTGACAAAACCTCATCGGGGTTCTCATGAAGGCTCAGAGAAGCCTCTAATAGCTCCATTAAGAGAAGAGAAGGCAATAAAAATGAACCATAATAGGCACAGGTAAATGGTGTTTAAAATATTCTAAAGTAACAAGGCATCTATGCTTAGTTCACTCCCCTGTGATTCACTCCTGTGATTGTGCTGGGACTCTGCAGAGTCCAGTACCTGCAGGTCCAGAGCCGTGAGCTGCTTTCCCTTCTCTCCTGAGTTGCGTTTATATTCCTGGATGGTCCAAGATGGCTGACCACGCTTTCCATCTGACAGGCTGGTGAGTCTCAGGTCGGTGTACAGGGGGCTACCTTTCACATGGGCCTTAACGGTGGGGGTGAAGGGGTGTGGTGAGAAAACCTGTTCGATCAGGTAGGACTCCTTTGGCGCTTTAGGGGTGCAGTGAGACTGGGGGAGCTCGTATTGACGCTCTCGCTCTGCCTGGAAATGAAGAGAAGATTAGAGAACAGAAAAGTCATTAGGGAAGTTTCCACTAGTGCACCTCTTCAACCTTGTAAGCCTTTAGCTTTTCTCTGAGCATTTGAGACTTTTTAAACTTCACAACTCAGTCAATATAACAGATAAGCTGTAGGACAAGGGGCACAGAATGTATTACAGAGCAGAGGGTTTATTTAAAATATCTTGAGACCACTGATGATAAGATTGTTATTCATGTCGGCGGTAATGACATCCGATTACGCCAATCGGCAGTCACAAAAATGAATGTGGAGTCGGTGTATACATACGCAAAGACAATGTCGGACTCTGTAGTTTTCTCTGGGCCCCTACCAAATCTTACTAGCGATGACATGTACAGCCGCATGTCATCATTCAGCCGCTGGTTATCGAGGTGGTGTCCATGTAATGATGTGGGCTTTGTAGATTACTGGGGGACTTTCTGGAGAAGACCTGGTCTGATTAGGAGAGATGGTATCCATCCAAAGTGGGATGGATACCAGATGCACCTGCTCTCATATCTAGGAATCTGGTCGAGTTTATTAGTGGCCCTAAGCCATGACAACTCAGAGTTGAGAGTTGCAGTCCTACACACTTCTCTGTGCTTCCACAGTTACCCACCATAAACTCCATAGAGAGGGTGTCTTTCCCCCCCCAGACCACTTACATTAATTAAGACAAAAGTAAAGAGAGGAGGAGCTATACATAAAGACAGTATAAAAGTACATTAAAAAATTCCCAAAATCAAGACCACCACTGCCCCAGTACAACAAAATAAGAGAATTAAATGTGGACTCTTAAA
>JAVQJF010072628.1:0-35416 GCA_036023855.1 Gadopsis marmoratus
ATAAATGGTTATCAGATTGGTGACCAACAACACACAATGACTCACGTTTAGTAAAAAAAGTAATTCTCTACTACGGTAAATACATTTATACACAATGCATTAATGTTTGTTCTTTCAGGTCAGTGGTCGTGTCGTCACAACCAGTCAACAAAAACCCTCAAAGACTGTAACGGCTCGCATCACTGCACGTGCTGACAGTGGTAAAGCTGCACGCAGCAATCTCCAGGTGATGGGTGTGGCTCCACCCATGAGCTCTGTGATAGTTGAACGCCATCATCCTGTTACACAGGTATGGGAGTTTGCATCACTACTGTTGCTCTGAAATCTTACGACATGTGTTATTATGTGTATACGTTTACGTCGTGTGATGCTGAAAATAACATGAAAATGTTCTTTTATGTCTCTTTCTTTCAGCTCACCGTTGGTCAGGCCACTGCTGCTAAGTTTCCTCGCTCCGCCCAACAGGGCCAGAGCTCCGCCGGAGGCAGAGGCTCCTCCAGAACACACACCAGCACGTGCCATGTACACTCCATCAAAGTAGTTGACTGACCATACACGTACCTCACAGAAAGTGTTGCTCACCTACCCTAGATTTAAAATGTAACGCATCCTATGCAACAATCCTAGAAATAGTTTCCTTGGCATTAATCTCGATTTGTTTTTATTTTGACACCTTAGAATGAATTTGCCCTTGCTCTCTACATTTGAAGTGAATATTTGATTGCCATTTCTCTTATTTCCTTTCATGAATGCAAAAAGCCCAATTTCCTGAGCAATAGGATTTTTATCAGGAAGTAGACGCAGGTGTTTAGAACTGCACATTTAAATGTTTTTATTACCAGCTGGACAGAGTTTAGAATTGCAAAATGGACATTTATTACTATGAAAACGTTTATCTTTTAAGTTATGCACAGGTGAGGTTGTGCTGTAATGTGTTAAATCACATATTTTAAATATTTGTGTTACTGATGTTTTCAATTGAGACCGATCATCCAACACCACATTTACTTGACTAAACCAAGTCCATATATTAATGATCTGAATTTTATTTTTTAAGATAAGTTACTTTACTGTTAACGTCCTGTACAGATCAGCAGTTGAAAATTATGTAAACGTGGAATTCATTTTGTCAGTCCATATGTTGCCATGTTCATCCTCATGAAATGCTGCAGCTCTTACTGCTGGCACTCTCTGCCTCCATCCGAATCTTATCTGTAAGACAAATTAATTATTTCTGTAATAAAATGTTGGCTCATATCCCCAGGCAGCACAGCTACTGTATATGTTTGCAGATTCCTTCGTATATTTGTTTTGAAATGTACCTGCAGCTTTCCTGTTCCCTGTGAGGATGAGGCCCTGGTACAGTTCTTTAGCAGGGCTCTTCTGAGCCAACTCCTCCCCATGGAGCCAGATCAGCAGCATCCTGTTCCCATGCTCTTGATAGCTATGTTGACCTGTGAACAAACACACACAGCACTGTGCAGTCAGGAAAACAATTCAACTAGAATAAATAGCCTAAAGAGTCTGTAACATTTTTGGTATAAGAATCTTATGTTCTAGTATTTCAGAGAGTTGACAAATGCACAGTCAAAAGCCTGTCCAGTCAGCATGAGTTGTGGCACCTGTCCATTGCTCCTCGATCGCCGACACTTGCTCCTTAGTGAAGCCCCAGTGTTCTGCTAGTTTTTTCCAGTTTCCTGGTTTCAGGAGCTCGTACGCCAGGTGCCAGGCCATCGAACGGAGCTGCTTGGTCTCATAGCGGTGGTCGAGTTTAAACGTTAGTGGATACTCGCTGTGAACACTCTCATTAAGCTCAGGGTTGGCCTGAAAGGGCAATTAAATCACATCAGCAGATTGATAAAGGCCACAAGCCTCAGAGAGCACAGTGGCATGGGAAGACATTATTGGAATGACACTTACAACATATGATTAGCAATATGAATACCAGAGATAAACATTTTGAAAATCGAAAAGGAATGGAATCAGGCGCTCCCTTAATTAAATTAATGGTAAATTGGCTGTCAAATATTTATGGGTTTGTGAGTCATTTTTTACCGTGGCTGCGTGGACCGTGGAATAGAATTAGAGGGGATGAAACAAATCTAGATTGTGATGTTAGGAAATTAATCATTTGTGATTAATGTAATTATTGATTTCGAGGCCTCAAGAATGGATTATGGCACATATGAAAACAGGAAGTATTATTCCATTATCGCTCACCTCCCTCCTGGCGTAGTGTCTTTCAGCTTTGATGATCATATCTACAACAATCACCTCGTCTGCTCTGACTGCCACACCCAGAGCCGTTTTACCCTGCTACTCCGAATCCATACAACAAAACACAAACTTTAATTAGAACCAGGTATCAAATTTAGAATTGGATTTCTTTTACAGTTTCAATGTATCTTGCTGCTGGTTTGGCTTAAATTAATCAGACATAGTTTTTTGCCCTTTGGATGGCCTGACCAGATATTGTCCTGAAAAAGGTGCACAAGCATAATTTAACTTATATAGAAACTACACTATGTTAGCTCTAGTATTTGTGTTTGTGAGAATCCTTACCTTATCCCGTAGTGTCAGGTCCAGCCCAGCTTTAAGAAGCATTTCCACAACGTCTACTCTGGCCAGCTCTGCAGCAAGATGCATAGCAGTTTGGGACCTCTTAACAGTTTGTGGTATGAGACAGGACAATGCAATTAAAACATACAAGAACATTTTATATTTTGTAAATCTAACTATTTTGTTATATATAGTTTGGCTAACATATTTTAATAGTGTTACTAGGGAGATCATACCTTATCGGTGACATTAATGTTGCAGCCAGCCGTCAGTAGAGAATGGATGACAGGGATGTGACTGTTCTTCACTGCCAGGTGGAGCGGAGCCTCTAGGTGCTGAGAGCAAAAATATCCTGTCACACAACATGAGCCCAACAAATTTTAGTTTTGGAGCAAATATGTAAAATTACAATGATATGCATCCAGGCAGAGTGTCAGCAGCTGATGGGTGTGTGTGATCTGTGTTACTAAAAGACTTCACTGAAAGAGCGTACTACTGCCACCTAGCTTGTGTTTGCTTACCTGATTCTTAAAGTCCGTGTAGGCTTTGTACTCTAAGAGGAGTTGGACAAGAGACGTGTCTCCTCTTTCTGAAACTAGATGGAGAGCACTGCATTTGGTCTACAACAGAGGGAGGTTCAGCTGTTAGCCTACTACCAGTACAAAAAAACATTCACCACATAAAATGTGCTACTGCCTAAAGGATTAACCACATTAAAATATTTTACAGAAACGCATTAACAAAAGTTCCGCCAGGTCAGTGATTTCAATGTTAAAGCAGTATAGAGCCCTATTGTACTGTTGTGAGGATGTTGGGGTCACAGCCAGCCTCCAGCAGGAGCAGGACACATCCTTCCTGACCTTTGTCTGCAGCCTGGTACAGAGCTGTCTCACTATCCTGCAACACACAAGTCCATCAAAAAATAAAGTGGTGCTACATAACCATAAGAGAAGCAGATAATTCTTCTCAGGTGGACCACAATTTAAAATGACTCAGGCCTATAACCAAATAGAAATTAGTAATCAACCAACCTTCTTAAACTTAAGGAACTTGGACGGGCATCAGTAACGTAATAGCCAAAACATTATTTGATATTGGTTTATGCAGAATTTTAATTATTTAATTACAGGTGATGACTGTCATCTTAATTCAGATGATATCCATCATCAGGCTCCAATCCCATTTAGAATAATCTTTGACCACAAAATCATATTAAGTATAATTTACCAGTCAGAGTTGAAGTGCAAGCGACAACACAGCTTGCCTTGTTAGATAATAGTAAACAGTATGTTTGTTGCATCTTAATATGTCAAAGTGGAGCCACCATCCAGCAGTGGATTAGCCACTGAGCACACACTGTCACAAACCAAACCGTGATAGAGAGGATGTTTCCACTGATTGTCTACCATATTGACTTCATCCCGAGTATCAAAGCTCTGCAGCAGCAGTTGGACAGCATCCAAGTGGCCGTTCCTGGCAGCTAAGTGCAGGGGTGTGTCTCCTCTCTGGCAGAAGGGAGGGAGGGAGGGAAACAACTTGCATCAAAGAGTGTTTGACTTTGAGCTTTCAAATGTGCACTCAGATACATGTGAGCATATTGTAAACACATGCACACAAACCAAAAACATAACATGTCCACACACACCTTGTTGGGCTTCATGGTGGCCATGTTGTATGGCTCCATCAGCATGTCTAACATTCCAACACACCCGTGCTCTGCCGCCAATGCAAATACCCGGTGTCCTGACTGAAATATAAGGATTGACGTACAAACAACATTTACTGCATGTTCTGTGGTAGTCCTAAATAATTTGCCCAGCATGTGAATTATACAGTCATGAAACATTTGTGTCAAATAGAAACCTGGTCATCTTTGTCTAGTTCTTTCATCTGCAGGTCATTAACAATGTACTCCACAATTTCAGTGTGGTTGTTGATGGCAGCACAGTGCATGATGTTCAGTCCTTCCTGAGATGGAATAAAGAACATTTTCTATTTAATCAAGCAGTGTGAAGTTTGCATTAGGAAACAAAAGGATATATAAAAAAAAAAAGGAAAAGGGCCTGCCCTGAGGCTTGTAATGAGACAAGCTTACAAATGATAAGTTCATAATCCAGGATAATGAAATTAATCAGGATTCAGGAGGAGGCATGTGTTGTTGATGCATTTTTGAACTGTTAATAAAAAGACAAATAGCACTTTCTGGGTGTTTTTCTCTGTCAGTTCCTGTGAAGCAGTAGAAAACTCTCCCTGCTTCCTTACCTCGTTCTCAACCTTTTGTTCAGCTCCAGCTTGCACTAATAATTTCAGGACCTCCAAACTGCCAAACCAGGCAGCCAAATGAATGGGTGCCACCCCGTACTGTCAGACACAGAACACAAGTGATTACGTAGAAATATTGCATAAGCCGTTGTCTGTGTTTTCAGATGCAGACATTTCCGACCTTCACCTTGTCCTTTTGATCCACCTTGACCCTGCGCTGTAGAAGAAGTTGCACGGCTTCCTTGTTTTTGCCAGCGACTGCATAGTGAAGGGCAGTCCTATTATGCTGAGACAAACAAATTAATCATTATATTATCCAATTAGCCTTTCTTTGTGTGTGTGTGTGTGTGTGTGTGTGTGTGTGATATTATACAATGCAATACAAGTATACTGAGATGGTTTGTCTATTTAGACCCACCACATTCTTTGCATTGGGGTTCAGCTCTCTTCCAAGAGTCTTCATGGTCTCCACATCATTACTCTTTGCTGCTTCCATAAACTGCTTCTCTGCTTCAAGCACTGCACAGCACAGCAGACAGGAAGGTTTTACATATTATGGCTATTTACATACACTGATCAGCCATAACATTATGACAGCATGGGCACTCTGACCGGTCTGCAGCTACGCAGCCCCATGTGCAACAAACTGTGGTGCGCTGTGTTTTCTGACACCTTTCTGTCAGAACCAGCATTAACTTTGGCTGATGTTGTGGTGTATATACTATATTAGATTTAATACAATCTTCTAGGTTTAATACACAATCAGATGATATGTGAGGCAGTTACAGTGGCATCTGGGACAAAACCTCAACAGGAGCATACTGTAACGTAAACTCTGATGAGTGTGTATCTGTTTTAGGTTTCAGTCTTGTGCTTAATGGAAAGAAACCGTCATGCTATGTGCACACAGTCAGAACACCACAATGAAAAAGTAATGATTAACTCCTGCTCTAACAATATAAATTCAAGGGCTCGGTCCTGAACCAAATAAACTTGCTATGTTCTATTTATTTTCCACCTTTTCTCATTTTGTTGTCCTTGTCCTTGCGTACTCACACATCTCTTTGTTGTCATAGCTGTTGTCTGTATCGTCGTCCGAGTGCTTGTTCAGTATGAAGTCAGCAAACGCCCTCACAGTCTCCTGTCTCATCCACTTTCGAGGGTCCAAATCTTCCTTCTTGGGACAATGCTTCTTGATCATCGCCCTCACAGCCAAGGTTCTTCTCTCCATTGGGAAGCTCTTTAAATGACCTCTTTATGTAACCAAGGTGGCCTTGGTGCAATATAAAATCGAATGTATGCACTGAAAGCAAAACAAATACCTGAGGACACAGATCGCACAGAAGATAAAAACTTCCAGTTTTATCCAGTTTCATGTAGTTCTTGTCTTCGAGTAGTGAACAAGCCTTGAAATGGAAGTGTACTCCTACTATTTTCTCAATGCTGGAGGGCTGGTCCGTGTTTACTTTACCAGCTCATATCCTTGTGAGACTACTGATACTACTGTAATGGAGAATGTTACATTTTACCTGTTATAGACTAGTAATTGGCATTAGTATGGCTTTATTTATATCATGCTTTGAGTAACAGGAACATATGTTATACCATATATATGTTATACCAATACCATATACCAAGTGTTTTTAATTTCTGTGAACACAGTGCAACGTTTCCAAAGGAAAACATAAGGCTCTAAAGGTGGTTAAACTTGTTTGTGCAGGGATGTTTGACTTTTATGCATATGCATTCGTACTCACACAACATGATACAATAGTCTTTTGCTCCTGGCCACTGTGCAGTTTCACCTGGAGCATGTGTTGTACTTAACTGATTCAGGACTTAAACCAGCAACACTAAAGTCATAAACTTACTTTATACCAGTTACAAAACTAATAGAGAATGGTAATTCAGTGTAAAAATGTCATCCTCCAATGTGAAATTTCAGTGGAATTTATTTCATACATTTCAAATTTGATTTACAGGATAGAAGGATTCTCTTATCTTCATTATTAAACATTTACTGTGTTATTATTGGGAAGACACAATAAATACAACTGGAAATGACTGAAAATATCTGAATAAAATAACTTCATGAATATAAATTAAATAACACTGGCACCTGAGCATTTAATAAATAACCTCATGATCCATTTAACATACATTAAAATAAACACAGGCTGATCTTCAGTGGGTAACCGAAACATTGACATTGACTGACAACAGGGTCATAAATATTTCCATTAATTTGCCAGACTTAAAACAAACAGAATTTGTCTTTGTCAACTTAAATTTGTTGTATGACTTATAAAACACTAATAAGGCATATTAGTGCACATACATAACTTCTATATCAGCCATCTTACTTGGCTTTGTGTCCAATGATTGTTCAAGAACAAAGGCAGAAGGGGAGAGATGTTCATTTCCTTCCTCAGTTCCTCCCAATGACGATGGACCTTCTGCGTGCATGACCGTCACCTGAAGAACTTCTCGATGGTGTTACGAGGACCGGGGCCTTTAGCCTTTTTAGAAGGAGGAGAGGAAGGCGAGTCCCGTCTAAAAGTCATGAAATCAACACAAACAAAAAAACCCCACACTTTTTATGAGTTAAAACAATCCTTGTTGACATAATTGTAAAGTCATGCTACCTTACCTACAGCACATGAAATATGCAGAGAACACATGTCAACATTGTGTGCAGCAATAATCTTTAATCAAGCAGGTTCACCTTTTGGTTTTGCCTTTACATGCTTGCGTTGGCAGGGAATGGCCTCTGTCTGCGAACAGAAACAGACACCCACAAACATGGATAGAGAGAGAAAAACACTCCATTGTTATCTCTTCTCTGACCAAATAAAAAACAAAACACAATTGCAGAACCTCTTGAGGGATATAAAGAGTGCAATTTCTGAGGCAGGCTTGTTTAAGAGGAAACCAGGGTGCACTTCATTGTAGGAAATGAATAGGTGAGAAAGTGATTTAGCCATTTCCAAGACCAGGATAATGAAAACCCCATGGGCTGAACTGAGATGTCTTTTCTCTGTAGGAATCGATACAAACTTCTCACACAATGTCACTGTCTCTAAATAACAAGGTCATAGGCCACCAGCATCCTGTCCAATAGACATTCCTTCTGTTAACTCCAAAGGTGTCATACAGCCACAGATTATAGAGATTACTAACAGGATAGTATCTGTCATCAGCAGAGATGGATACATTCTCAGACTGTAGGTCCATGCACTGAAATACCTGGAACCCCAAATTACACAACATTAATAATCGAAGTGGCTATAATTGATATTTTTATAATAACAATGTTTCAACTGACAACATGAAAGGGATCTCTCATAGTGATGAGCCTACAGAAAATAAGTATCTGAATCTGCAGCGCTCCTCGGAATTACGGAGCATTTCAGCTCATTGTTTAGCTGTTATTATATTTACCACAGCAAAGAGAAAAAGCTATAAAAACCCACCATATGCTACCTGCTCAGCACCAACTTGTTTCTGCTGCCCCCATGTGGCCAAAAAAAGCACTTATTGCAAGTTTAATAATGAAACCCAGTGAAACAAGTGGGATGGGGTTCCTATTAAGTAAAGTAGTATTGAACAGCCTCATTTAATACACACACTCACCTACGGCCTTGCTATTTGTAACTGAAGGTGGATTCACGAGAGATGATGTCTGTCCACCCAGCTCATGTAGGACCTCCTGGTTGAGGCAGAGGTCAACGTGGTGGTTGAAGATAATGAGGTCATCACTGTCCTGTGTCAGCTGACATATTGGGCAGATGAGGACAGGGCCTTTACCATTACATGACTGAGGCTGTTGTGAGGTCACAGTTTTGTTGTCACAACTGATCAACAAAGCCGTATGAATAGAATCGTCTTTCAAGCTGCGTTGGTCTTCTTGAGGATCAACTCTATTCGACTGCATCTCTTCACTGTCCTTTTCCTTCTCCTCTTCAATCTCACACTCAACGCTCCATTTGTCCACCACTTCACATTCTTTATGGTCACTCTCAAGGTCCACATCTGACTCGGAGTCAGAAATTGTGCTTTGGTTTGGCTTTCTGGAGGCATCACTGAGACACTGGTCTATATGTTTGTTAAAGACATTCAAGTCAGTCGTGTCCACCTGCCTGAAACACACCGGACAGGTGAGGCTCTCCGACACTGTGCCACCACAGTCTGATGTAGATGCATGGGCCTCTACGAGGGAAACAAAGTCATTTTCTGAGAGATCTGAGGCTGTACAGTTACTCTTGGTCGCCTTTGTTGATGACTCTACACCCTTTTGAGCAATAGTGCCTGTGGAAGCAATCACGGAGGCATTCTCCTCATGTCCTTCCTCTTGTGTGCTTTCATTCACTGCCTGGAGTTGCAGTCTTTTGGCATGAGCCCTTTGGAAGAAAGACTGTTGGGGTTCCTCACCACTCTGGTTCCCCTTTAACCTCCTCTGCTTACTCCGCCAGGGAACTTCCTCTTGTCGCTGGAACTTCTGTGCCAGGGGAAGACAAGCAAGGGGCCCGGTTTGGAAGGAGTGAATGGAGAGATGCGCTTTCTCAAGCTTTTTATGCATTCCTTGGGAAGAGCCACTAGAGTCTGTCTTGCCTGGCTGAAGAAAGCGAATGATGCTCTTCTGCAGGGGCTTTTTATCATCAGAAGTGACAAAGGCAGAGATTCTAACACCTACGAGTACAAAAACAAATTATCTGGAGAAAACTTTCAAAATGAATGCCAAATGTGTTATTATTTCCACAATGCAGTGTGTCACAGATCATTTAGATTTCTTTCAAGTTAGTTACATTAATTGGTATGTAATATGTTATATTGCAATATCTAATTACCCATGAGCCTCAGTCTGAGTGGCTGGGGGCTTTCGTTGTCTCTTTCTGTTTTGAGTAGGTCCTTAGCAACAGCAAAGATCTCATCCACTGTAGCAACAGCATACGGCAGCGTCAGCGCCCTGGTTTTCACCTCAAAGTTCACGTTCTTAAGCTTCAGTGTGACCGTTTTACCCTTCAGGAAAATGAAGAGTATGCAGTTAAATTCCTATTAGGAAAAACATCATGGTCATTTCTGTTTGCCAACAACCTCTTAATTATTAATTAAGCATTATCAATCATACTGCATGGAGGGGCCATAAATAGAGAAGAGGTGGAAATCTAATCTGTCACATCACTGATTGATTTGTCAGAATGCATTTTGTGCAAAACACGCCACAAAGCACTTTTATAGTAATGTGATCATCTCCCAGGGAGACATTTCCAAGGCTGATAGTAGCCCCTGCTGTCTCCTTAATGGCCCTCCATTTCCTCCAGCTATCAAGGCCACATCGGGACGCAGGCAGGGGGGTGATGGTCGTCCTAAGCCATCTAGTCCTTTCTCCATCGATTTCAAAAGGAATGAACAGGTTGAGGTAATTGTATGAGATTCGGTTTGGAGTCAGGGTGATTCTAGGTGGGCCAAGAATAAGATGGAGACGAAGATATTTTTTTCCATCCATGTAACCCTTTTCTCTCAATCCATTTTTGTGGCATTGTCTATTTCTGTTCAAATGGCTTGCTTTCTATCGCTTCTCTTTGCTCCATCTGAGACAATCACATCCAAGCAATGTCACAGCAGTTATAAAATGAAAACTATGAACATACAATATGACCTCAGGTATGGCTGATGTGACCAGGGCAGGTAGCCAAAGATGTGTTTAGGACAACCTACTTATCCACAGGATATGCACAGAGGTATGTTCATGTTGGAGAATAAATAAAGCAAGCGTAATTCACTACCTTTAGACCTTCTTTCTTCATGTCTTCTGCTAAGTCTTCACAGAGCTCTCTGCAGAAAGACAACTGCTCCTCAGCTTTACTCAGTTCTTTAAATGTCCTGTAAAGATTAAGTGTCAGAAAATGGAAGAAGGCAAATGAAGGAGAAGTAACAGGATGGACACTTAATGAAAAAAATTAAAAAATTAAAAAATCAATTCAACTGCATCCGTGTCTATTTATGCATAATTAAAAAAAACATACCTTTCTGTACTCATGCTTTTTCTTTCTTCCTGCCTGTATAAAAGCAAAAACCGTGAGTATTACCCCCCTCTCTCTATACTGCTTTTTTCCCGCCACTCAATTGTGCAGCGTTTTATTAAACAGACAGTGTATAATATAGTACCTTGGTATATATGTAGAGCCCAGACCCAGGGAAACCTGCAGGAAGTGATGCCAGGCTGCCTCAGAGAACAACAACGACAGAACCGCCATCTGCTGACCAAGATGAGAACAGCTACTGATGCCCAGCCCATTTAGCATCTTCTCACTCACCTTCCCTATGCCGGGAACCTGAAAAGACACACAAACACAATTTTACAGTTTTTAAATATTGATATAAATTTTCTTTCAACCACCTTTCCCCTGTCTGCAGCACATCATTAGTCACTTTTAATAATACATCTTTCCATAATTATTCACTACACAACAAGGCTCTGCTTATGTTTTAGTTTGAGTAATGTGTACTGTACTTTGCGAACTGGGAGATTCTGGACGAAGTCCATGACTGCCTCTCTGGTGAAGGGGAGTCTGTATTGGCCGTTGGGCTTGTTCATGTCACTGCACACCTTGGCAAGCATCGTGTTTGGAGCAATTCCTAGAAGAGTGAATAACATAACTGAATAGTGTGTTTGTAAATGAAAGGCTGGTAAAACACACATAATGTTGATCATATTTCTAAACTAAATGGGCTGGAAAGACTTTTCTTATCCTTGTTGAACACTTTTGTTATCGTAAAGAATGAATTATGCTTAAAGTGGAGTTGCCTGTCCACTCATATTTTTTTTAAATGTTGATTTTATTCAGAACAGTAAGGAGGAGAGAGAGGGAGGAAAACAAAGGAGAAATCTCTGGTAGGATGCAGTCACACATGATTCACGAGCCAGAGGAGAGAAACACTTAACTTTAGTTGAGTATATGTTATAAGTCTCCTGTGAAACTAAAATTAAAAAGCAAAGTGTTTGATTGATTAATAAAACACTACCCTTTTTCGTCTGAGTGGTTTTCCCCTCACCTGCACTGGCAGTCAGCATGGTCTTCTGCTCAATGCGAAAGCGCATCTCTCTCACAGCCTCCTCAACAGACTTCCCAAACACACAAAATGCACCACCAGCAGCACTGACACTTTCAGAGCCCGGCAAGGATTGAGAGGAGCTCGGGCTGTCCTCAAACAGGACTGGAGATTGGTCTTTCACCTCTGGCTCTGTCTCCTGGGGCAGCTCAATCTGCGCTACACCTTTATTGAAAAGAAATACATTCACAAAATAATCAGATAGATTTCTAGTGTATGAAACAGAAAAATCTCCTGTCATATCTACAGTAAACTCGCAGTTATAAAAAAACTAAAACAAACACACCAGACCATATAATAATTCCCCATTTATGTATAATTAAGTCCTGCCTGTAGCGGTGCTGCTGGCGCGGAAGCGATGTGTACGTGAGGAATCTGGCCAGCTCTGCCTCTGTTCCAGGTGGTCTGTAAAATCCAGATAGGCTTCATCCAGGCTCATTGACTGAAAGTGAGGGTCATAGTCTGCAAAAATCTCCCGGATCTAACAGCGAGATAGAAATTCATGAGCACCTGTAGGTTTAGGCAAGACGCCACAAAAGGGCTGCATAGATCTGTTTGTGTGTTTTGCCATCACTCTTACCTCATTACTCACAGCTCTGTATTTGTCAAAGTTGGTTGGGACAATAACTAAGTTGGGGCAGAGTTTCTTTGCAATGAAGCCAGGCATGGCGGCTCTGACCCCATACTTCCTGGCATGGTAGTTAGATGTTGACTGAAAAAGAATGGGCGAGCGCTAAATAAAACACTTTTACATAAGAGAAGCAATCTGTCATGTCCGTTATCTGATGCACGTACACAACTAGCAAATGCATTAATTGTGTGTCCATTTCCCATATGATATTTTGACCCACCAGCATGCTCATGGATCCTACAGCCATGGGCTTGTCCTTCAGCTCAGGACAGTCTCTCATCTCCACAGCAGCGTAGAAAGCATCCATGTCCACATGTATTATCACACGGCTTAGATCACGACTCCTCTCCAGCTCAGTGGCCATCCTCTCCACCTATAAAAAAAAAGAGATTTGATGAAAAACATAGGTGGCATTGGGAAATGTTGCCTTTTCTTTTAATAGTGCGTCATATTTGTCTGCATGTGTCTTTGAGTGACCTCTGAAAAGAAACGGATGCCAACCACACCTAGTTAAGTCCATAACATACCTGAGCTTGTGCTTTCTTTAACTGTTGATCTGTGATCTGTGCCTTTTGTAGCATCAGTTTCTCAATGCGCTGGTTCACCTGCTGCTCTCTCTTCAGCTCATTCTCATAAAACCTGGATCCCTGCACGGAAACGACAAGGATAATAAAGAGTTACCGATTCTGTAGTACAGCTATAATGAAAAGCTACATTTGCACATCCAGGACTGTATGTCATTACACTGTGGATATAGGACTTGCACACAAGGCTGGACACAGCCAGTAAAAATGGACCTCACATGTAATATTGTGCACAGTGCACTATAGAGCCTTGTCCTTTCTAACACATCACTTATATCTTTGTTAAGATTCTTCAGACACAGGAGCGAACATTTTGCAGATGACTAACGTGAGTATAAGAATGGAAGATTGTTGGTATTTCAAGCAGACCCAACGAAACAAGTTTACTTGCGTTGTTAGTATCTACCTTGGATGACTCCATGATGATCTGGTTGATCTTGTCCCTGTCGATACCCTCCATACCAGCCTTGTTGTCATTGAGGGCCATTCTGGAGAGGACGCCCTCTGCTTTAGTGGATGTAACGCCGTTCTCCATCCTGAAGAATGGACCCTTGATTGGAAAACAGTCGTTTGGTTTTTGGCAGTAACTTATAGTGCATTTTATAACGACCTCAACTCTGTTCTGAAGTTAGTTGATAAACCTGTAAACAATCGTAGCTATGTCTCCCATTATGTGTCCGCCTTTTCACGCTAGATCAGATGACCATCTGTAAGTCAGCTACTTACCTTTTCCACTCTGAACAGGATCAATCACACCGAATCCAAATCGCTCAGCTGTCTAAAGTTCATGCCTAAATGTTTTGAAAGCAGTGACGATGACGGGTTTGGCGGCACTTCCGCGTAGTGGCGTCATCACCGGAAGAGGCGGGGTTTACCTTTTTAATCTCTAGTAATAAGTAAATGCAATAAAGGAAGTTTCATATGACTGACTAGGCATCTGAGATCACATTGCGCCATTGAGAGAAGCTCTATTAGATCACTGTTTTATCTCTTTCAGAGACGCAAAAAGTTCAACATGAAACGAAAACTATGAAAATAAGTTTTTGGTTGTTTGTTGGTCAGTTGGAATTAACAAAATGTCCAGCTTCCCTACAGCGGCCCCATGTGGTTATAAAGAGTCACAGCATATTATTGTTATTAGACGATTACGTTTATTATTATTGGGGGAGGAAAATAAAGCTACCATAATAAGCTGCAGGTGATGATAAAGATTAATTATTTTACCCTCACGACGGACCTGAGAAAAGTCTTTTAGGTGTTATGGCAGGAAATTTGTGGTATTTTTTCTCTGATATGTAGTGGACCTCGTGAACCTAAGACTGGGGCGTTATAAATTTGTCTAAAGTACACAGAATACAGAAGAACACTCAGCACAAAACATACTGTTAAAACTAACCTTTGGTATAAGCATGTCGATCTAAATGATCTACGGCTGCCACATAGTCAGATATCAAAAAACAGAACATATCAAAGAATAAAACTAGACCCGTAGATAAATTCACTAAGAACCATAATGGATCAAAACCGTTTTAACTCCCAAACCACCTTGCATTTGAGCCCTATCGCCTTCTCTTTGCCAAATTGTCTGCAACAAAAATAAAACCTGTATTTCCGGTACACCCCTTATACGCAGGTGAAGTTGCACGCCGATGTTATTTGAGATATATATCTTTAAAAAAGTATATTCAAGGGAGGAATCCGTCGCCAAATAAAATATTATTACTCACACTATCCTATTGATTGTATTGTTCCTGTTGCACTGTAATCCCTAGATGAAAGATGTAATGATTTTAATTTCAAGGTGAATACGTATGACTTCCGGTGATTGTGTTGAACTTGACATCGCTCTCTATAAGGTACACAGTAAAGCGTGGCTGCAGCTCCTCCCCCTCGACCTGAATGAAGACAAGCTAGTCGTCAGTCCCCCGCTATTGCTAACTAAACTGCGGAACTACAGCAGCGATGCAGTCCGATGTCCGTCTTTTGTATCTTGAAGTTGCAGCAAAGCGTCAACACGGAGGCCTTCCTTATCGATCACCCCTTTGAGTAGTTCATCGACTGCAGCCGCGATAGCTAACGAGAACAGTCACAAGTTTCCAGTCTTAAGTTAATGTTTGCTAGATGCGTCGTTTGACAGCTAACGCTAACTAGCTCGTCTCATTGGTATTCGACGTCAGTTTCAAAACAAAGCCCGCAAAACCGAGAAGTTGAGGCTCGGCTGTCACCTCCAGAATAGCTCGCTACAAGACAGACTAGCTAGGTTTAAGCCTTGTCAGCCGAGCGAAGATAAACCCCGCTGCTCCTGCGATGTGCCGTGCGCTCCGTTAATGCCTAATTAACGTTATTCCGCTGACGGCGAGGCGAAGTTAAAGACGCTGTCAGCAGGTTTGGCTGTGACGCGTTGCATTTCTCACTAATCCAGCAGCGAGCGCTGAGCTCCGCGCTTCTGTCGATACAGTCGGGTTTTAAGTTTTCTTCTGAAGCTCGGATTTAAATGTCCGAAAAGAGTTCGTCGTCCGGTTCGGATGAGGACGTGGACCCGGAATCCGGGCAGCCTGTGGAGCTGGGAGGCATTTTAAGCAAGGTAACGTTCGGTGAACCAGCTGCGATGTTTTATGGTGCAGAAATAACTCGCAGCTCGGGCGCCTTAATAGCGCAACACTAGCGTGAAAGCGAGGTGGACGTTACTAACGAGCCGCAGAGGCTGGACTCATCCCTGCGTGCACTCGAGTCGGGCAGAGGATCGTTTGTCTAATTGCATAGTGCAGCTAAACCGTTTGTCTCGCACCTCTTGTGTGTTCCCCAGTGGACAAACTACATCCACGGATGGCAGGACCGATGGGTCGTGTTGAAGAACAATACTCTGAGCTACTACAAGTCGGAGGATGAAAGGGAATACGGCTGCAGGGGGTCACTGTGCCTCAGCAAGGCTGTCATCACAGTAAGTACTTACCGTGGTATGAGGAAGGAACGTCGCTCTGCTGCTGCCTGGCTACACAAACAGAAGCTCGGCACCTGTTCCAACATTTCAGGGATTCGGGGCTCGTAACATGCTGCGACCACGAATGGCTGCACTTTCTGCATATCAGTGGTCCTGCAGTAGGGTTACCTCTCTAACAGCTCCCAATGTTTTGACCCTGTCTCCCCCCCCGTCCCGCCTGTCATTAGCATGGAGTTAAAACTTGGAATTCCTTCAATCCATGTTCCTCAAAGATAGCCAGGGTACTCATTAACTAGTAATGAGGCTGTTATTAAGAGCACAGGTAGGTAAGGAAGTGACCCGTATTTCAGCAGACCCAGACATTCTAGCTCCAGCAGTCGGTTGAAGAACACACTCATGCCTCTTCTCTTCCTCCATGGCAGTTATTCTGCAGACTACTTGAAATTGGTCTTCCCTTCGGTTAAAATGGAAGCTTTGACCACGTACGTCGAGATTGGACCTGTATTCTCCCTGTGCAGGCCTCCTGTTGGTGCGATAAGTTGAAATCCCACACCCAGGTTAAATATTCACCATCCTCTCTGAGCGTACCGCTACCAAGTACGGAGGCCAAACAAATGTTTTCACTGTGATTTGTCCAATAGGATTATATGACTCCAAACAGGATTAAAACCACAACATGAAAGGTTACAGTTAGTTTCCGTTAGGCAGAGCGGTCATTCGAGTGAGCATTACGCCAAGTCCTGTGTTTGTGCAGACCTGAGTGGAACCCCACAAGACATTCATACTGGTTTGTTACTGTGTTATGGTCGGCCAACTAAGAGTGTACACAGTCGTGTTACACACGCTCACTAATAATTAGAGTAGCATGACTCCCACAGTCACTTTTTACTGCCTCTCCCTTCTTCAGAAATATCTAAAGCCGGTGCTGTCAAAGGAGACTGATAGTATGAGGACTCAGGAATGCAGGTTCAAGCCACATGAGTCTGTTACACACCAGGTAGCTGCAGACACACGCCAGACTGTCCTCATATAGAAGCAAAATGTACAGGAAATGTTACTGTCTGAAAATGACTGTCATCGACCAAGGGGCCATTATTAACAGCTCACGTCGGGTCCAGCTCTTGTTGATGCATTGGTGTTTTCCTGCCGGATATAAATTTTGTACAGAGAAAACATGTCTGAATACAAGAAATTTTATATATATATATATATATATAATGTATATGTGTTCAATATTATTTTAGTTTAAATAAAAACATGTATGCATACACCCTACTTTAAAGACAGGTTGTGTAAGAAAGAAGTCTCTTTTTTTTTTTTTGTGAAGTATGATTATCAGTGTTTGTCTGATAACCTCCTCTTTCCTAACACTGAAGATGCCACAGTCCCGTAAACAGAAAGAGCCAGCATGAATGTTCAGTAGTGCTTACGCAAGGGGAAGGAGATTGTTCCAGGCAGAATGAAAGGGGTATAAACTGGATTGTAAAGCAGCGGTTTATGGGCCGTGTCTGATACAGATAGACTGGATTTCTCTAACCAGTAATGGCAACATGGCTGGATGCACTTGAGGTCACCAAAACCCCCTCTTATAGTGACATTTTGAAACTGGAGGGCAGTTTTGACGTTAAACCTGTCTGTGGGGGTAACGTTTGCTCTGAGGTTGTCTGTGACTAATAGAAAGCATTTAAGGCTCAGAGAAAATCCCTCAGCCCTGTTAGCAGTCCCACGTATGCCACTTGTGTAATACAAGTGTTAAGGTCTAAAGACGATGTTGCATAAAGTTACGCAGACTGTTGGCGTTCAGACTTGGAGTGTGTCTTGCTGCTGTCATTGGCAACAAATAAACCAGCACATGAGCATCATTCAGCAAATCTAATTAAACCTGGGCAACAGGAGGTTATGTCAGCTGACGGAGCAGCTGTAATCTTGGTGCTACTGAGGAGAAAAACAGGAAGGAGATTCAAGTCAACTGTGTCTTATTTCTTATTAGGAACCTTTTCAGAGCAGACCTATCCTCAGCTGAGTGCAGTGGTCAAATTCCAATCTCGGAGGAAACGGGGGAATTCTTTGGTGCACGTGTTTGGGTGCCTGAGGCAGTCAGTGTTTGGAGCTGGGTGGGGTGCATTGTAGAACGGGGGAGTGAAATAGTGGAAAGATTTGGCTCGATAGTAGAAGGAAGGGTTATGATGACCCAGGTTCAGGGAAAAACATGCTAAAAGAAACTTTGTTGTTTTGCACAGCACTCTTGAGACCGTATAGGGTTGCGCCTGCAGACATAAGGCATCAGTTTCTAATTAAAATTCCTGCTTATTGTGTGGCAGAGGCCTTTCTGCGACTGATGGAATCCATGTGTATCCAGTATGTCATCGCACACATCAGCAAGTGGCATAAACAGACTACTGTAACTGCAGTGGCGTCCTGGCAGGATTTGTTACCTTGAGTTTTTGTATTTTGGTATTGAAATATAGCTCATGACCTGACTTATACACCCTTCCTAGTAACCATTCATGAGCCCTCTCCTTTTTCTGTGCAGCCTCATGAGTTTGACGAGTGTCGTTTTGACATCAGCGTGAACGACAGCGTTTGGTACCTCAGAGCTGAAGATCCCGAGCACAGACTCCAGTGGATTGAGTCGATCGAGCTGCACAGGGTGAGTGGACGAGCTTCTCTTCCTTCAACATAGAATTTCTGTGTCTTTCTCACTGGCTTCCTTCTGCACGTTGGTTTGCTGGTCATACAGACTGTCTTGTGATAAAGTAATTAATGGGACTTTTGTCTACTTGCAAGTAAGTCGGCTGCATTACCCTGATAGATTGATCGATACTACAGCTGCTCAGTGTGCCTGAATCCAGTCCCTGTTGTGTTCAGGGCTGTTTTTGACGTTTCTCGGGAGTCAGAAAAAAAGGTTGTGCCATATTGTGCCAGTTCCTTAAGCCATAAAAAATATTTGATTCTTTCTTGGCTTGCCTTATCAGCCACTGAAAATATTTTATCAAGTATTTAGGTTCAGTATTGGGTCAGGGTGTTTTTCAGAACAGGCAGGGAGATATCTGTTTTGTTCAGGGAGCTGGGTGTGGCAGGACAGGGATTCGGACACACATACACACACGAGCGCTTCCCCCTGAGAATGTAAGGAATCGGAGGAGTGAGGTGCCGATGTGGGGGTATCCCCGGTCATCAGATACCAGGCAGCTGCAGTGACATGTAGTTAATGATGCATGGTTTTTCAACATACACTGTCTAAAACACACATGTTGTCATGGCTTTCGAGAGCTGTGCAACATAGCATGTCGCGATCTGTCCGATACTCGCTGACGCAGCTAGCCTAGCTATTCTTTACTGACTTTAGAGTTACGTTTGTGTTAGTATGCCCTAAATGTTAAACTAGTTAACCACCTGTTCAGTTTTATTTAGTTTTAATTGATTTTGCTTCTACTGTGTTCATAAAAAAACTACAGACTGTACATAATCTTGTTCTAAACTCACATGTTTGTACTGTGACGTTGAGTGAGTTACAATTCTTTACCGTCTGGGTCTTCTGGTGAAATGTGTGTGAGAGAGTGAGCAAACAAATGTATTAACACTGAAGTTGAGACCACCATAAATGTACCACCCTTGAAAAAAAGAATCGCTGTCCTGTGAATTCTCATTAGACCTGCTTCTCCACTGAAATGGTGCTATGAATGGTTTTGTCAGTGCTACTGGGTGTTGGTAGGTCAATTGAGTATGAGTGATCGCAGAGCATTGAGAGTAGACTGTGACCTACAGTAACCGCAGTAAGCTTAATGCAGTACTACCTACACCATTGCGATAAGTGAGTGTGTCTGCACTGCTCCCAACTGGACAAAGAAGGACTTGCATCATGCAATGTTCACCACGGCCATTCTGGTCTTAATCTGCAGGACCCAAGAGGGCATGGACCAGTGTAGCCTACCTCACCGTTCTGCTACTTTGTTTATACATACTCGCTGCTTGTTCTGCAAAGATTATTCATTCGTAGTTTTCTTGTCCATTCCCAATGCTGACAATAATCTCATCACAAAAACTATTAAAAGTAGAACACACCAACACTAAGCCTTTTTTCAATCTTTCAGACTTTCAAAATCTAATCTTCGTTCCTAGGAATTAAATCTAAAACGTTCTCCTTAAAACATTAAGCATTTAGTATAATGTTGGCATCTTCTAGTGAAGCTCTGGACGGTTACTTCAGATACAAATTGTGTAACATTAAATTTTAACACTACTTTTTGAGTTTCATACACTCCTACTTTGCTCGAGCTGGGTTTAGGTCAGTATATGACCACTATAATTGTGCTTTAACATGGGTCGAACAAGTCTACAAGTCTACAGCTTTTAAAAGCCTCTTATGAGCCACTTTGTAAAGGCAGACAACCATCATTTGCATATCAATATTGCCAAATTAAACTGTACTTGTTTTTCTGCAAGTCCATTTGTGTTTTTGTGTGTGGGTGTGTTTGTGTTGGTGGTGCAAAATGTAGGGACGTTAAGTGTCGCTCTTGATGAATAATGCATTTTGTATCGCCTGTTCTCGCAGCAACAAAAATCAAGAGAGACACACAATACTCGATCATACTGAGAAGACTGTTCCATTCTGTCACATTCAGAGGGGTGGTATGGGAGGGAATGGGGGAAAAAACCCTGTGTTGATTCAGAGTTTTTTCATCACCTCTTCAGGAAGGTTGTTGGCACCGTCTGGACGCTATTGGCCCAGATCAGGCTTCATGAGGGGATATCAGCAAATTGGAATAAGAACATATAAGGAGAGTCGGGTAGATGGAAGTAAAGCAGAACATCCGGACAAATGTTGTTCCCTGCCTCCCACTTTCTGCCTCTTGGTGTGTCTCTCTCTGTCTGTCATAATATACAGTAGGCTGCTTCATGTGCCCACCCATTTGGTACTTAAGTGGTTTATCACACAAACGGTTCCAGACAGCCCTCTCGCCTCTCTCTCTCTCTCTCTAATGCATACATTCACACAGCCTTCATTTTTATCCCTCTCTCGCTCTGTCTCGTTCATGCAAACACCCACAGTCACGGTCGCTTTCTCAGTGATGGATGCTGGACATAAAGATGGACAAGATGAAAAGGTTTCACATATCGGGGTGTGTGTGTGGTCAGTTGATATGTGTACTCCGTAAGAGTAGCGTGCATGTACGTGTGTGTGCCTGCGGAAGATCTGACTGAAAGCAGACCTGCTTTCGCTCTGCTGAAGAATTACAAGACATCCTTTTGGCTCAGTCTGTCTCTTCTGCTTCATGGAACAGCTAGTGTCTGCCTCTCTGACTGCTATGGAGAGCAAATTACTTTTTTCCTCTTCCTCCTTTCCCTCTCGTATAGCCACTTTATTTTACTTGATGAGCTAAGCTGAGCCTGTGTGGCTTTTCTTCTCCACCTCCTCCTCTTCCCCTTTGTTCCTCAGTGAGGTGTGTCCGGGGAAACCGGAATACTGGATTTAAGCCTCTGAATTGTCACAACAGTGGGAGTGGTGGATGAGCATCTGGGCCATGTTGGGGCCAGCAAACCGCCGGGACTGCAGCAGTGTCCTGCTCTGCTTTGGGTGTTGGAATGGCCGAATGGTGGGCACATAGCATGTTTGCATTTTGCTTTCTCACCGTCACTCATCACTGAAGTGTAATCAATATGCCAGTGTTGTGACATGAATGATTTAATAAACATAACCCATCTTTGCTCTCATCCATACATTGCATACATTTTCTGTTTGCACGTGTGCAGTTTTTCAGATTAGTAGCACTGATGGGCTAGTTTGAACATTAAACTCCTCTGCATGTCAGTCATTGTATGAAATTATTCACTATTTTTTAGAAATTAAGCTTATGCTGCATGGCTATGTGCTGGACCACCAACCTTTTTAATGAAAGCTAATTTCCCAAGCAGCAATATACTCGGATGTGTGGAAGTACACTGTGGTTGGAATGGTCATTCACTCTACGCTCATCTCATTACCATCAAGATTTCATGTGTTGTGTATTAGTGGGAATTTAGTTTGCATGGCTGTGTCATGCAGCCCACAAGGTGCATAAAGATGGCTGTATCTGTTGTCACAGGTGGATCTTCATGTTTCATCAGTACATTGCTTTGCCTATTGATCTCTCTGCCTAAACTAGCAATACTTTGATAATGATTTCAGCAGCAACCTATGCAATACTTCAATCTGAACAAACAAATAAACTACAGCAAGTCAGATCCTTTAGTGATTTGTGTTGTAAGAACAGCTTTTAGCCTGTAGCACCTTTTTGTCAAATGTTTTTGACATGTTTGAAATATAGGCTATGTCAAAAGGTCAACATGAAGTGAACAGTAATGCATTTTGTGCATTTGTTTAAGGAAATATAGATTATAGTAACACCAAGGATGATCTAGTTTAAATCAGTCTGTTGTATAAGTGCATTAAGAAAGCAGTCAAGAAATAAAATCCCTATTGCACTGTAGGTATCAAAACATAACCATTTGTTGAGCCATCAGGTGCGACACACTGCAGCTGAAGCACTGACCACAAGTCAAAGGACCAACAATCATTGACTTCCGTTTGACTTCAAAAATAACACACCTGGCACATCGCTCTGCCACTGCAAGAAAATGGAAAATGGTTTTTATACAAAACAATCTGTGTTGCAGCAATGTGACCAGTCACAGTTCAGTCTGACACAAACCAGTATATTGTTTGTCAGTGCGCTTTCAGTGTGTACACATATAATGTTTACACAATTAAACTTCATCGTGATGAGAAGCACTTCATCATGTTTTTTAATTTAGCCCCGTTCCTAATTTTGTGAATATTATGTTCAATTATTTTTTAGACGTGGAATTTTTAAATAATATTATTGAATTTCATTTTATTGTTTTATTGTTGTTCGTGGTATTTTGTCCACAACCTTTACATGTGTTTTATATGAATATGCAAAATGCTTTAAAGATTTGGATTACAATTCATACATTATCTGATTGTGATTTTAGTTAATATTAGTTTTATATGACCCTGCTTGTGGTAGTGTACAAAATCACTGCTTGTTTATTCTAAATATGTCACATAAATTTTCCAGTTTCCAATTAAATCTACTATATGTAAACCTGGATAATTGTGAGAAAATGTATTGCTTTGAACTTTGTAAATGCTTAAATGTATCACTTCAATTTTATTGTCACAGCGATCATGGGGTTGTATGAATGTAAACTTACTGCGCCCTTTAACAGCAAACCGTGAGACTGTTCTATGTTGGCCTGGTCTTGAACAGTCCACCACTCAGCTGACTATTTGTTCACCAGTATTCAGTGTCTATTCTCTCAGTCTGCCACCCTGTTGCAAGATGTGTTTTAGCAGAGGAATGTACGTGTGCTTGCTCTCAGCTTTGTCACCTGACGCCCTCTTCAGTTTGCACACTGTTCTTAAGAAACCTCTGCATCCCAGTAAGCAAACAGGAATATATTTGAATTGTTGAATATGGTCAAAAAAAAAGAAAGATTAATATAATAATCAAGAGGAAGATTACAACACTGAGGCCATTAGTAAAGCGCAGCAAATAAATTTAGACTCATTAGACCTACCACCAGCATGTCCTGACTCATATGTAAAATCATTTCAGACTTCAGTCTATCCCACTAGCTCCTCATCACTATTTCTGATGGTTGAGTAAAGGTATGAATTTAAGTGTGAGCTCATAAATTTGCTTTCTCACTTTCAATGTAGTGGACGACGGTTAACAGCCATATGTGGGACAAAAAATAATATTTTGCTTTAGTGGCGTGGCTGTTCATGCACATACTTTATGTGTAAGAAAATTCTGTCACTTTGCTGAGTTGGCAGTTCCATTCATAAGTGGGCTGTTTAATGGAACAAATGCAGTTACAGCACTCCCTAATGCCATGCCAGCACTTTATAATGCCATGTGAGACAGTACAGTGTATGTCCTAATAGCTATATAAGGTATTTTCCTCTAGAAAGTCACAATTACAGTGTATAAAGGATACAGCGTGATACATTTCCACTCTTCCTGTATCCTAGTATCAGGTCTAGTGGCTGGGTTGATGCATGTGTCTATTTGTCAACCCCAGCCCCTTTCAACAGACTGTTTGTCTGTGTAGGTGGAGGCCCTGCTCTGGTTGAGCTCAACATTACTCTGCTGCTGACTGCTAGAATGGATCTCCCCCTCTCTGTTTCTGTCTAGTCTTATGAGCTGCAGACTTTATTATATTGCAGATTGTGTAATGTGTTTATTGCACTTACTGATCTTCTGTTCCCACCTCTTTGCTTCTCCTTTCTAAATGTGTCCTCTATTTTCTTTCCCCTTTGTTATCATTCATATCATTCTTCCATCATTCCGTCTTGTCTTTTTCCTTCAATCCTTCCCTCTGGATTTCAGGCCGAGTCTGGTTATGGTTCAGAAACCAGTCTCAGGCGTCATGGTTCCATGCTGTCTCTCACCTCCGCAGCCAGTGCCTTGTCTGCTACTTCCACATCCTCCTTCAAGGTAAAAAACATGATCACCAGACAGTTTGAAGATGTTGGGCACTAGCAGGTCATGTCAAATTCTCTGTCCCTTGCTGCCCCCTCTGAAGTATTTTAATCAATATACATATAAACTTTGTCCAAATATACAAAAGCACCTTGTGAACATACAAGCTAAAGCTTAGATCTATTTATTGCTTTTGTAAGATTTGGCAGGTGTTTTGTACTTTTGCCTTGTGGTTAAAACAAGAGCGGTGACCTGAATATTTCCCCTGACAGCCTTTGATTGCATCTTTTTTACTTTTGTTTCTCTCTGCTCAGAAGGGGCACAGGTTGCGTGAGAAGCTAGCAGAAATGGAAACCTTCCGGGACATTCTGTGCAGACAAGTGGACACTCTGCAGAAATACTTTGACTCCTGTGCTGATGCTGTCTCCAAAGATGAATTTCAGAGAGATGGAGGTAACCAAAAAAAAATCTGATATTTAGAGCAGTGTGGACATGGCAAGGAGGATTTAGTCTTGATCTGGGAAAGGAAATAATTTTATAGATAGGGAGCTTCTTCACTTGGTTCATACAGTATGAAGGAGAGTGGTTGGTAAGACTCATTGGGAAGCAAAACAAAAATCAATAGCCATTTACAGTGCACTTTGTGGGTTGTTTAATTTCACAGGCTTTCAAGACCTTTCTGTAGTCTTCAAACTGACTTATATATTGAACTTTGTCTCTTATGTAGGATAAGTGAACATGTAGTTTAATCTAAATTATGCTTTTCATCAACAATTGTTCAAGTAAGAAAGTAGCAATTGGTAACAATCCAGTAACTCTGAAGGTAAAAATGTTTGCTATTACTGTTGAATAAGTTATATATAAGATATATGCTATATGTCCAGTTTTTGGTGTTTGTGCCATTTTATAATTTGGTTAACTGGACATATAGATCGCACATAGATCTAAGATTGCTGTTTTTGTAGTAGAGGAGGACGAAGATGACTTTCTTACCACTCCAAGACCCGATGGGGAATATAATCACAACAACAATGGCAGCAAAGAGAAATGTGAGTTCACCTGCAGATGCTGTCGGTCCATTCAATGCTTAATTTGAGAATAGCTGAGTAAAACAAATTGTATAATAACTGATTCACTTTAAATGTAACGGTCTGCGCCAGTGTGTCCTCCTGCCAGTCCAAAAGGTATCAACGGGATAGACTTCAAGGGTGAGGCCATCACCTTCAAGGCCACCACAGCAGGCATCCTCTCTACCTTGTCCCACTGCATTGAACTGATGGTCAAACGAGAGGACAGCTGGCAGAAGAGACTGGACAAGGTACGGTCTGTACACAGTACACACAGTGATTCAGATAAATGTCACTCGCAGTGTGTGAAGTGTCACGTGAATAATAGGCAGTTTCCTGAGTGAATGTGTCAGCAGCCACTGCTGTGGAAGCTATAAACTGTGGAGCAAATTTTTAAGGAGTAGGTTATTATGACCACGAGTTTGGTGTTTTTACACTCTGTCCTTCAGGTGATGAGGTTGTGTTGCAACACTGTGCTGTCCAAATGCATAGCCGTGATTTTAATATGTGGAAAAAAGTCAGCTGTTCATGTTGATAGTGAAGGTGATGGGAAATTTACTATTAAAAAGGTAGTGGTTGTTTTGGAAAGGCTGATGATGTGGCTATGAAATGTATTTACATATAAATTACACTGGCTGTATTTAATTTGAATAATAATGAAAAAATGATGTGAATGATGATGTTAGACAAGCCTCAATTCCTTGGGATGAAGTTCAGATCTGGTTTTATTAGCCTTAATTCTTATATACGTACGTTTTAAACTGTAGTTACTCCATTTCGTGCTTAGTGCTCCCCCAGTATATTTTTTTTGTGGGAAATGTTGATGAGCCTCCTTTGATCACGTGGAACCTCCTTTTGTCTTTCGTCGCTCAAAGCCTTCTCTCCTTTGAACTCTCCGGACTCGATCCTCCCGTGATCGTGTAGATCCCCCTTTGACTGCCGGTCTCTGCCTACCCCATCGGTGGCAGCCAGGTGTTCCTCGTTTGTCACCAGTGTGTGGAATGTAGACTTCCTCACCTGTTCCCTTCTCCCAGGTTCGGAGACCGTCCCTACCCTCGGTCTGCCACACAGCGTAAAAACAGGGAAAACAAGAGTCCTAAAATTCCGTAGTCCAGATTTCAGAAAATCTGTCATTTCTGTTGGATATAGATGATTTACAGGTATATCAAATATATAACAATTGAAGCTCAATGAATATATACATTTCAAAATAGTCAGACTTGCTTACCAGAAGCACAAATGCACCTGTTGCCCATAATTTGCTGGAACCCTTTTGTTATTTGATCGCTTATTGGTTCCCATAACACTTCTCCATTTATTGATTTTGCATACTGTCTCTTTAAAGGTATGCTCTTCAGAACTCGTCATTGTTACATCCTGATCAGCTCAGCTGATGTTGACAAACCAGTTTCTTTCTTTCTTTTTTTCCGCTGTGTGTAAAGGCGTACTGCCCAACCCTAAAAACCTACTAAAGCCGGGAAGTGCTTTCAGTTGGTTGGTTAGGCTGCTTGAGTGAAACTACCTCACTCTTATCTGTGTTTGCTTATGTCTGTGAAGTTTACCTGCCAATGTGGTGTCGTGAAATCGAAATAGTTAGAGAACACACGCTCAAAGGAACAAGACCCATTCGCTCAGACTCGTGCAGAGAGCGAGTTAGAAAATGACTGCTTGGACTTCACGGTGCAGTTTCTGGAAGCCTTCGCTACAAAGGAGCACAGAGCTGTTCAAATACCAGACACAGAGATGGATACCGCTACAGACCTGCAGCCTGTTATTTAAAGTAGGTCTCACACAGCTGACAACAGGATCCAGTGTCCACACCTTCCTGTGTTTGGTTTTGTGGTCGCAGTCTGCTTTCCCTCCATTTTAGTAATTTTGAGTTACATTATACTTTAGCTACAATTGCTGTACTTTGCTTGTGCGTCTGAAATATGAGCTGTTTTTTTGATCACAGTTGAGTGGTTTCAGTTTACAGAGTAAATTTTATTTTATTTTGATTCATGGTTTTCCAGATGTCTGTGCTTTTAAGTAATGTATGGTAAATCCAGTCTTTTAAGTTATCCATTGTTTAGCTGCAGTTTGTTGTCTCTAGTAGGAAATGGGATATTAGCAAAAACCAGTTTTGAGTGCCCACAAAGCTGAATGATGTGGTGGGTTTGCCCGATAGTTTGTGACATGCTAACCTCTCTTTTATTCCTCCCTTTTATATAATGTTTTATCAACTGTAATCTGATGAAAGGAACATTGTGACTGGGGCGGCGATGTTTTCTGACTCTATGACACTGCATTCCTGTTGTTTGTCTAATTGTAGAGGCTTAGCAGATATCATTTAAAGGCAACAGTTTCAGTGGGTATTTCTATTTACATGCTGTGACTATTATGTTTAATACAGTTGCACTAACGCTGCACTGCTCTCTCTCTGTGTGTGTTCTCAGGAGCTAGAGAAGAGGAGGAGGGTAGAAGATGCCTACAAGTCTGCTATAAATGAACTGAAGAAAAAGTCACACTACGGAGGCCCAGACTACGAGGCAAGGAATTAGATGAGCTAAAGGGATTAGCCTAGACAAAGAAGAAGATTTCTTGACTTTTGACATTTTAATCATTTTGCACCTTTTTATAATAATATATTTATTTATATAGCACCTTTAAAAACAGAGTTTACATAGTGCTTTGACAGACAAAGCAGAAAACAGGATCTTCAGAAGGCAATAAATGGCAAAGAATTTGAAAGAGTTGGAACTTTTAAGTTTTTGGGGGTTAATTTTGATTCACGGTTAACATGGGCAGACCATATTAGGAAGATGGAAGGTAAAAGTAATAAATGTGTTGAGATGTCTGACTGGTAGGGAGTGAGTGGGGAGCAAGTTGCTTATCACTGAAAAAATAATATCTGGCAGTGTAGCGTATGGATCAGCAGCCAGGTCTCTTTTAAGGAAGCTGGATATGATTCAGTCACAGGCTCTGAGTGTGTGCAGTGGGGCCTTTTTAAACATCACCAGTACCAGGTAGAAATGGGAGAAATGTCATTGGAATTAAGAAGGAAGCAACTGCTGACAAATTATTGGGCTAAATTACAGGGACACAATGATTTGTCAATAAAGTAGTTATGAGCTGTAGGCTGTATGAGACACACAGAGGATGAGGGATAAGTTGAGGGAGTTACGGGTGCAGGAATTCACATTGGCAGAGCTGCTGAGCATGGGTGGGAGAGTGCAGGTCAGGGTACTGTTAATGTTTTTGAGAGAAATGCGTTTTTTGCAGGATATGATGGATGGTTATGGATGGGGTGATTGAAGTATATAGATGGTATGCCTGCTGGATGCCAACCGTCATAAAACTAGATGTAGGTAGGTAGGTAGTTAGATAGTTACATACTTTATTGATCCTGAAGGAAATTTAGAAGAAGACGACGACATCACATGAAAGCAAGTCTATAAAAATAGGTTTTAAGAAGTCTATTTTCTGTCCCACTCTCCGGAGCGGTAATGCACCTGGATGCCAACCGTCGTAAAACTAGAAGATTTAAAAGAGGTTACTGATGCTGCGTTACAGACAGACAGGTCGTTCTAGAGTCGAGGGGTCCTGGCAGCAAAAGCACGGTCACCTTTCGATTTAAGCCTCGTTCTTTGGAACGGCCAGAAAGGCCCCACCTGAGGATCTAAGGCTGCGAACTGGCTCATGGGGTCAGCATTTCTGCTATATCTCAGGGGAAGGTATTTCAGTGTGTCGTCTGCATAGCAATGAAAACAGAAGTTATGACGTTGGATGATTTCACCAAGTGGAAGCATGTAGATTAAAATTTAACCTTGCTGTACACCACAGGTAATGTAAGGTGTGGAAGATGAGTAATTACCTATGGTGACCGCGTAGGTTCTTTCTAGAAAATAAGAATAAAACTAGGGCTGTTCTCATGGGAATCCTATATTTCTGACCACATTTTCTTTGCACAGGAGGGGCCTAACAGTCTGATCAATGAGGACGAGTTCTTCGATGCTGTTGAAGCTGCACTGGACAGACAGGACAAAATAGAGGAGCAGGTGTGATGAAGATCTAAGCGTGCTCTTTTTGGCACAATCAAAATGTCCTTTAGTGTTTGGAGGTATAAATGGTTACATAGTCTGTCTAGAGAGCACATCGAGTCTCCCATGTTCCTCCCTTCCTCATCTTTCTCACTCTGCCTTTATCTCTTTGAAACACATTTAAACCAAGCAAAATTAACTAATTCAGTTATATACAGTTATATATATACATTACACACAGAGCTGTTGCCTTTCTCTGTAGTTTCTTCTTTCTCTTACAGTCCTCTACTCTCTCCCTCAGTGCCAGTCAGAGAAGGTCAGGATACCTCGACTAACTCCCGTTCCTCATGGAGACCCCTATTCCATCATCGGTACACACCGATTTGCCGCCAAGGTGCTCAACACTTTTCTTATTTTCTCTTTAATGCAAATTTTATTTCCATCCTACTTTGTTCTAATTGAAGGCTACCAGTTGTTAATGGTTGCAATGTCTCATCATTCCTGTCTGAAACCTAGTCAGCTTACAACCAGCATGACCTGCCGATAAAGCTCTGCAACTCCAACTTGTGCGCTGACACTTTAATAGCATGTTCTCATAATGTGTCTATTCTTTACCTTAATCTGTTCACACAGAGAATCGATTTGTGCTTACTGCAATCATTTCAGAGCTTACCTAACCTATTCAAATGAAATGCTACTTGAGAAGGTCGCGATAGATTCTGGACTGCTGTTGTGGCTCCTCTTTCTGTTTTGTTCCTTATTCCTCTCTCTTTCAATCTTCCTCTCTGCTGTACAGCCCCATAGCCATTCTTCTTCCTTGTCCTCCGTTGAGCTAGTCAGTGCTTCAGATGACATTCACAGATTCAGCGCTCAGGTACTGTATTTGGTCAATGCAAGCACATGTATCTGCAGGGGGACTGCAAACGCCTACTGCTTTCCACTGCAGGCAGAGACAGCATGAGCAGATAGCATGAGAATGTCTACTAACCAGCCTCCAGGATTTCACAGATGTTTTCTATGCTTTGGGTTGTATGTTTATAGTTTGTACACCAAAGTCTTTATTGTATTATGTGATGCACACTGGACAAAATTACAATTCCTAGAGTGACTGACAAGACTGTTTTCATTTCATTATCATTATCATCCCACTGATAAGAATAAAGTTAGACTAATGCTGCATGACTGGAATCTAGTGACGCCTCTTCATTTCTGCTTTTTCTCCTTTCCTCAAATCAATGTCTTCCCCAGCATGAGCAGGCATGAATCCAGACTGGCCATGCACTGTGTTCTTAATGCATTCTTGAGATGTTGAATAACACTTGTGAGCAGCATCAGGTTTTTAATATGTATCTGGTTAAGGCTCAGTGGCTAATGTATTTGCTTAAGGGATTCCTAAGATTCTGAGAGCTAAATAGTTTCTGTTTGCCTGCTATGATTTTATCAAAATCTCTGTAGTAAAATACCAGCACAGGTGCTATGTGTGTTGATTTCTCAAGACTATAAATAATTAAACTTTAGCATCACATCCCTATTACAATAATGTATTCTTCTCCCCAAACAATGTCATGTTTAAAAGCATGTCCTCAAATATGCAGGTAAGTAATATATTGTAAGTAAAATATAAAATATTCTCTAACATAAGAATTTAATCAATATCTGTCCTTCTCTTAGGTGGAGGAGATGGTGCAGAGTCATATGACTTACTCTCTTCAGGATGTAGGCGGAGATGCCAACTGGCAGCTGGTAATAGAAGAAGGAGAGATGAAGGTGAGTACAGAGGAGAGACGCTGCTTATGAATCATTTCCCTTGATTGCTAGCTGTGAATATTTAGCTCTTGGTCAATTTTTAAAAGGTTCTGTGGTGACAGTAGAAGCATATCAGAAGCAGGGAAAATGTATCTGCTAGTGGAGATGGAAGACCTACTCAAATACTGGAAGTAGAAGTATTCATGCCACAATGGAAAAATAATCAATTATGTTACCAGTACGTTAAAATGTTACTTAATAAAGTACCTGTCCTCCTAGTTCCTTTACACCACTGTCCACTCCACTCATTCAAATATGAATTTATTTCACATTTCTTTGTTTTCAAACTGGAAACGTTCAACCTTCAGCACAAGTTGTCAGTCAGTGGTAGAATTAAGAGGGTCCTTCAAGATATGTCTTGTAGCGAGGCTATAATTATAGTACAGATTTGTTCTACCTCACAATCTGCACTTTGTGTAACAGGTGTACAGGAGAGAGGTAGAGGAGAACGGTATTGTGCTGGATCCTCTCAAAGCTACACATGCTGTGAAGGGGGTGACAGGACATGAGGTCTGCCACTACTTCTGGGACACAGCTGTCCGATTGGACTGGGAGAGTAAGTTCACTGTTTGAGAAGTCACCATCATATCAACGCTGTTTGACTTTCTCTGTTTTAATGTCATGACCTGACCGAACTCTTCCTCCCTCAGCCACCATTGAAAATTTCAATGTTGTGGAAACGCTCTCCGATAATGCAGTCATTGTTTACCAAACACACAAGGTAAATTGATTTCAGGATTATTTTTTTTAGAGGTTGCTGAAATGTGTTGCACATTTGATCAATAATATTCTGCAGCCTATTTAATTGCCAACTGAATGCCTCTTGTTGTGTTTCAGAGAGTGTGGCCAGCCTCTCAGAGAGACGTGCTCTATCTGTCAGCCATCAGGAAGATCTTTGCAACAAATGAAAACGATCCCGACACATGGCTGGTCTGCAACTTCTCTGTGGACCACGACAATGCCCTTGTAAGATTACAACATTACACTTATGACTATCATGCAATGTTGCGAGTGAGCGACTAGTGAGCTGAAAACTATTTAATGAACACACTGCTTGGCCTATTTTTGTACATGTTTCTTATTTACTCATTTTAATGACATTTCCCCAATGTGTCAGGCATCCAAACACTGATTAGATTAAAAATGCATTTGATTCATTACAGCATATAATTACAAATATCCCTTAGTCAAACAAGGCTTTGTTGTAGGGCCTGTTTCATGGATAAATGGAAGAAAGAATAGTTTTACGTCAAATTAGCTACAGTGAGGTTTGTGGCAACCTGGGCATTGTTTGTATTTACATTTATGTTTTACTTTCAGCCCACAAACCGGTGTGTTCGTGCCAAAATCAATGTCGCTATGATCTGCCAAACTCTGGTCAGTCCACCAGAGGGTGACAAAGAGATTAGCAGAGACAACATCCTTTGTAAGATCACATATGTTGCCAATGGTAAGTTCCTCTCCAGCCTGATATGGTTTTGGTCTTTCAGTGTATGTGTCCTATGCAAGATCAGCAGTCAACAGAACAAAGCCTCTATCATCAATCTGACTATAATCTACCTACAAGTGGCTCAATATTAACATCTAATCTACTGTAAATGCCAGAAGAAAGTGTTAAGCTGAGCCTTAACCCATAATCAGTTTGGGTCAAACTGTTTTTTCTTCTCTGCAGACATTCCATAATAATATAAATAAAACCCATCACATTTTCGAAACTACACAGTAAAAATTTAAGAAAATATTAATGATATCACTTAACACTTGACTTTGGGCAGCAGAAAAGTGCTCCAGCTCAACTGTCGCATCAGCTTGAATAAATACAGCCTGATAGTTTACGTGAGTTGGCACAGATAAAGTTAGCTGGGTGGATCGTTATGTTGACGTATTTATTGCTCTCTGAGTGGCTGTTTTTAACCATCAACAAATAGCTGCAGTCACATATGGGCCTAAAAGAAAACAAGTGGATTGAGTAGCTCTGGTGTATATGGATCAAATGTAGCAAAATAAAATGTCATGCTGTCAGAAAACTTTTGGTGACTGGCTTGCCCTCTTTATTATTATTATGAATGACACACCATTATGTTACTGAGTTGCTATTGTTTGTTTTACACCTTTTTCTCAATTAATTTAGGACAACCTCATATCAGCTGATATTTCTGCTAATTGATTTTTGAACAGCTGGTACATGACACAAGTGTTAGTCCAGACTTCCACATCATCTTCTCCTCCCATGACTTCCTGTAGAGGAGGAGATTGTGACATAAAGCAGCACTGCAGAAAGAACCCATTTAGGAGAATTTATTGTTAGAGAAGCCAGGCAGGTAATGGGTCTTAATTGGAAAAAATAAGCATTACGTCCTGATCCTCACCTAAATCTGTACATAGTTGGTTTATTACTAATAATTTTATCATACATTAGCACATGAACACAGTTCTGATATTTTCCCTCTGTGTGGCTGCAGTAAACCCAGGAGGCTGGGCTCCAGCTTCAGTCCTCAGAGCCGTGGCCAAGAGAGAGTATCCCAAGTTCCTCAAACGCTTCACCTCCTATGTCCAGGAGAAAACTGCTGGGAAGCCCATCCTCTTCTGAACACAAAGAGGTAAGTTTTGTTATACAACTATACTGATAGGTGAAACATTCATTACATTGTTAATGGATGGGATATCTAATGGCTGATGCTTTGTGTATAATTTTGAACCATGAATAAGCCAACAGATACACAGAATGTTATTATTTCAGTTTTGGTCATTTCTGGGATAATTACTTTTATCTTCGTTCTTGTTCCAGGCTTGCGGAGCTTGCCCACTGGTGAGACTACATTGTTCAATGTTGAACAGTCCCTCTATGACTACATGACCCATTCACCTGTCAATTACAATGCATTTTAAACTCACTACATGCAGGACACCACATCATCCATGACGTCCCACTGGACACCTGCTTGTAGAAGAGACTGGTTTACGGCTTTAATCCCATCAGTCGTTGTCTTCCCAGCCACATTATAATGGCTTAACGCCATCTGTTGGTCATTGGTACATTTGTATGTAAATTCAAGAGTTTCAAGTGGTTTTTAAACCATTGTTACCGGTTATTTTCTTTTTTGTAAATTGTTTGTACATTTCTTATGATTCCATACGTCTTGACTTTTTTGGGTTTGCTTTAATCACTAGTATTACAGCTACTTCTTTTGCTGCTGCTACAAAAAAAACTACTATGAGAGAGGAAAGTAGAGATTGACGGGAAAAGCATTGAGCTGTGATACAATATCTCCTCTTTCTTGCCTTCTCCTGTCCCTCTAGTGACAACTCTCTGCAGTTTGATGGGGGGGTCAGCGCCTAAAGCTTTGAAATCTTTATATTTCTAGATTGTTATAAAGTAGCTTTCAGAGAGCACAATGGACACAGTGTATTGTACTGAGGAAACAAAAAGTTTTCAGTTAGTTTACCAATGTGAGAAATGTGAATTGACTGTTAAACGCTTGAATTTGATGACTGTAATGGGCCAAGGAAACCTGAAGAGGGAGATAAAGAGCATTTAACTAATTGACTCATGTTGGACAATTTTTCTGACACAGTTGAACTGATAATCAGTAATTGAGTATTCATACCGATCAGCCATAACTTGACAGGTGAAGTGAAGAACGTGGATTATCTTGTTACCATGCCACCTGTCGGTGGGGTGGGGGGGGATACATTAGGCAGCAAGTGAACATTTTGTCCTTGATGTTGTGTTGAAGCAGGAAAAATGGGCAAGCGTAAGGATGTGAGTGACTCTGACAAGGGCCAAACTGTGATGGCTAGACTGGGTCAGAGCATCTCCAAAACTGCAGCTCTTGTGGGGTGTTCCCGGTCTGCAGTGGTCAGTACCAACCAAAAGTGGTCCAAGGAAGGAAAACCGGTGAATCGGAGACAGGGTCGTGTCTTATTGATGCGCGTGGGGTG
>JAVQJF010072630.1:0-18280 GCA_036023855.1 Gadopsis marmoratus
GGCCCCCCCCCCCCCCCCCCCCCGGATTGATTTTCAACAATCACAGTGTGACAAAATCAGGATCAAGAGAGGATTACCTGCTTTGACAATAGGAACCCATGCCTCACACATGGCACAGCCAGCACGGGTGCTGATTTAAGTTTGCAGAATTTAAGGGAGTATGACGGACACTTGCTATGCCGGATACTTGAAATTTGTGTCGACAAAACCTTGGTTTTCAGGCTTAGTTTTGAGGTAGTGCTCAGAGGCAGGCTGTTAGGGGGTTCCTCGCCTGTTTTAATAATGCAGTCTTTTTAATAGCACACTTCTACACAGTTCAACTGCACTGCTGTTTTTTACCTTTATGATGTTGGTTGCATCGTGAAGAGATTAACATAGAAGCAGAGACACAAAATAAACTCCTCCTTCACAGAAAGCTATTAATTGGTCCTGTCTATTTTGTCAAGTGCTTTAAATATAAAATGACCCTTTTCTTTTGTTACTGCTCATTTGACTGGACTGAATATGTCGGATCACTTCAGTCCAGAGCTTGAGCCTGAATATAGTGGGAAAAGTTAGAAAAAGGGCAATTAGAAACTGTATGTGCTGACGGGTACATTTGCCTTTTAACGGCCCTTCAAAGAGCCTCAGACACTTACATGGGTCGTATAATTCTATAGCGTAATATGGACACCGTACCATTTTATAATGGCAGAAATACAAAGAGAGCAAACTGCGGCTCTGCAGGTTTCCTTGGCTGCTTCCCTGGAGGACTGGTGGGCCATGTCAGTGTTTCACACTAAGCTCACACTCGGCTCACATGATCTGCTGACAGCGCAGGGCCCGGCCAGCCATCTGGGACATCTGGCCACTGTTAAAAGTGGCGGCGGGACGACAGTGAACAAACAGTGAACAGGAAAAGGTCAAAAATGTCTGACAGAGCTTCTCGTAAGCTCGTCGCCACCTTTAACCAACAGTGCTTATTGGAGATATTTTTGTTCTTGCACAGATGGTCTGATTTATTAGAAAGATTTTCCCTGTGCACGTCAACAGTTTTGTCCAACGCTGGCCCCTTGTCTGCTATCTTGAGACATATACACGTATACTGGGAAGCAGTGCAGTGTCTTTTTTGTCGAGAGATGTGGTGAACAAAAGATAACATGTAGCAGCAGATTTCGTCACCACTGGAGCTTAAGAAGCAACCACCTAGTTCTGTAAATATGTTTCCCAACCAGCATGTTATCTTTGAAGACCTCCCCCACTCTGTCCTCTCCTGCCACTGCTTGAAAGCCGAACACGGGAATACTGATAGAGAAGGTTTCCAACTGTATGTTCTCCTGCCAAGATATCTAATTGATTGCAATTTTAAAATGCTATTAATTACATGTACTATGATACTACTCAGTATGCGATAAAACAAAACCATCTCTCAAACATTAGAGCCTCTTTATGAATCCATTCAGAAGATGCCTTTTAATTTCAACAAGACTAAGAGTCTACAGCCAGCCAGCAGCTCGGTGGCTGCACTCAGGCACAGCTGTGCTTTGAGCTACATGCTAATATAATACAATACTATGTTCACCATCTTAGCTTAGGGTGTTAGCATGCTAACATTAGCTAATTAACACTAAACACAAAGTAGCTGAGGCTGATGGGGTATTTGGTCACAAACCAATATTGTACAATTTAGGATTTTTACCTGATGATGTCGCTAGATGAAAAGTCAGGTCATCACCAAAGCTGTTGCAATCTATTGTGAGAGTGACATGAATGTCTTCCATTAGTTGTTGAAACATTCACTCGAAACTACAATGCCAACCTGCATGGTGGCGCTAGAGAGAAGGTCAGAGGATACATTAAGATACATCACCTGGGACTCATGAGCAACTGCACAGAAGTCTGCCAATTCATCGGGTACGTGTTGAGATATTGCACTGGATAAGTGAAAACCTTAATCTGCTGGTGGTGGATGAAGTCAGTAGTTTTACCCTCTGGGGATCAGGAACGTCTGTTCAAACTTTCATGCCAATATCATCCAATCAAGATATTTCAGTCTGGATTAAAGACAGTGACATCTGTTGATCCACACTGGCTAATAATATCCTATCAGCTTAAAGTGCAAATTCTCACCTTCTCCTTTCTCTGTCATTTTTAGCACTTTCATTTTTAGCATGAACTCAAAAAGATGCACACAGCCTTTAGTGATCGCATCCCTCAGGCCTGTCGCTACTGCCAACGCCTGGGGAAATGGGTGCTCCTGTTTTTACATTCTCGTTCTTCCCGGGCCTAAGCTTTGGATGTTAAAACTGATAAATGCTAGGCACATATAGCTCAGAGAAAAAGGATTTGCATGACAACGTTTACACACAGATACTCGTGCTACATATGATTGTTGTGAAAGTTTGGAATTAGCACAATATCAGATCCACATACGTATAAACAAATAAGAACAATAATGTCATAGTGGGTTTTTTAATGGTTTGGCAAGATTCTGCCATCGTTTAATGTCGTGCAATAACGTGCTGTGTGCAAACGTTTTGTGGCATCTTCAGTGCAGTGCAGTTGGGTCTTAGTCACCAAAGTCTAACACACAGGAAACAGCTCTCGAGTCAGACCTGGAGACAATGTCAGCAGCTGACCACATTCCACAGACGTCAAGTGTGTGAAACGGCGGCGGCGATACCTTCCAGATGCTGCGTGCAGCATGATAGCCGAGCATGACACAGTGTATTCACTGAAGGGTGGAAACTAGAGACACAAGAGGTCCCGTGTGATTTTCTTTGGAGGATTTGTTTTCCGGGAGAGTTTGAAATTGAGGCAGTCAAACAGATTCAGCTCTAATTAGAAACATCACATGACCAAAATGAGTTGTCATCACTGCTCCAGTGAGACTTGACTCACTTCCTTTTGGACTTGCAGTAGCTCTCTGGAATTCATTGAGAAACATTCTGTACCTTTGTCGTCGTGACGACCTAAAAATGAGAAAATCTGGCTGAACCCCTTCCCAGCTGCTCATTTACTGCTCTCACACAAGGAAAAAAGTAATAATTTCACAGCATATTTTTTTTATTCTATCATAACTGAATAGCAGCTTTCAATTTGTTTTTTACTTTGAGTATTTTACTGTTTCCTAAGACTTGTTTAGACGTTCCCCGATCTAGAAATGGGTTTCTTTTCCATCGGTTTCAATAGCTGGCACTGAGAAGCAGAACAGTAGTTGAGAGAACAGGGTTTCCCCGTGTAATGACCTGGCACTGACACCGCATTTGACCGCATTGCTTGTACAAGGACTGAATCAGTTTCTCGAGATCCTTGTGTAAATTACGCCCAATTCCTGTCGCACTCTCCCTGTGCAACACTCAGGTCTGAGTCCTCGGTGAAACCAAGAAGCAGAGCACCGCTAAAACTGGGGGTTCAGGCTCCTCTCTGTTTGTAAAAGTTAACGTGTGTCAAACACAACCTCCGCCAAATACCTCGTCTCTGCTTAGAGCCCACCACGACAAAGCGTTTCACATCTGTAATCCTTAACTAACCTCCAACTTTCTGGAGCATTTTGACCCTGACTTCCTTGTACTGCGTCAGCTGATTATATCTTATGTTATAATGCCAGGAAATGCCCTGAGGCAAACCACAATGATTTCATCCTTCATATTGCTTCTTGTAATATTATGATATTGAAAGAGGAAGTGCAAAACCAAACACAGGATTTCTGTTAAAAGGAAATGGTTTGTTTAAAATTGCAGTAGCATATTTCAAGGCCAGGTGCAACTATCAAAACAGAACATGTTGTCGCTGTATAGCATGTTGAGACCGCTGCTGTCTGGAGCTCCCAGCAGTAAAGGACGCTATAGTTGTGCTGGTCAAATGTAGATTTTGAGATTTTAGTACATTTTAGCTGTTCTTCCTTCCGCTTGAGCTTGTTCAAACTCTAAGGTGAGAAATGTGGGCTTTTTCAATTGTTTCCATAAAAAAGATGATTTCATTAGAAATGCAGCATTCACAAAGTAATCCCGCAGGAACGTGCGCTTGTGCGTGTTTGATTGGCCATCGCAACGCCTTGCCAGATGATGTCGCCTTGTGGTCTGGCAAAAATTGAAGTAGATGAAACACTTTGGGTTTTTGTTTTTTTTACCACACACAGACGTGAAGGTGGTATTGATCCTTTCATCTCATTCCAAGCAAGACAAAAAGTAAGGGCATTTTCCTTAATGTCAAACTATTTCCTTAACAATAAGACTGTAATTTAAACCATGAAACTGATGGGAGTGTTAAATATATTGCAGGGACCAATGGACATAAACCAGAAGTCAGAATCCACATAATGCTTAATAATGTGCAAAGGAAGGCATGTTTATTTACACGCTCTTTTTGAAAAAGCACCTGCACATTTGGCTGCACGAGGCTTAAATTTTGGCTCTTGGGTGTCATGTAGTTAATCTTGCTTGCATGGTAGATCAAATGGTTCATTACAATATTATGATCCCGTTTCAGGGGTTTTAGTACTTTATTCGCAATCTTTACAATTTAAATGACATGCAGGTCGATTTTGTGTGCATTTGCTGAGACAGATGAAATAATGCAGTGCAGGCCCACAGCTGTCTAGCAGGAAGAACCCCCTCACCCCCTTCTTTGCCTGCACATGTAAGGCAGAAGCAATCTCCAAGTGCTGTTTCTATTCTGTCTTTTTTTGTTTTTTGCAGAGTTCATGCTTTTGGAATGTGAGGCATTTGCCTGTACTCAGCATATTCCTGCTGGAAGGGGATTCTGCCTGGCTGGATCTGTTTTCAATTACAGCCGGGTCTATACTGGCCTTTGATCAGAGTCTGGGCTGACTGAAGCAGAGGGGAGACCCTGTCCCCGACACAGCTGACATACTCCAGAGGAGAGGGGACACGGAGCACTGAGGCTCTGGGCTGAATAGATTCTCAATCTCTGGGGAAAAAAACACAGAAACACTCCCTCCAATGCCGGCTTCACGTTACAGTCCCAGTGGTACAACCCAAGCATGTGGTAAGTGGCCACCTACTGAGACTTGTTCTAAGTTGGTCCCCTGTGAAATTTTCATTATAGTTTCACTTTTTATTAATCTTCTTAGTACATTGTTTGAACCCTAACTGGAAATTCAAATTGGAGGAGATCGCAACTTCAACATTCAACAGAAACACATATAAAACCAACAATTCGCATTTAACATTTGAGTTGTGCACCGTGTCTCCGCAGAGGCTCTTTTCTGTGAGACCTGTGTTCATGCAACTGTGTAACTGGAAGGTTTGGTCAGTGTGGTTATCTGCTGACAGCTGATTTGATTACTAGATGGCTGTGTGAGGTCAAACGTGTTCCTGTCTTTTAAAACAATGATTGCATCACTATTCTTTGTTTCTTCTGTTGCTTGCTTAGCACGCAACATGCCAGAGATGTTTACACGCTGTCATGTTTGTAAAAGAATCTGAAAGCACCTGATTGGTTTTATAGGCAGTGTGGTAAGTACAGTACGTGCTAAGTGTGTATGATGCTCTGGGGTGTCACTAAAGGGAGGGGGATGGGGGGTAAACCTGGATGATTCATGGGTGCCCCAGCTTGGCAGGGGCCCCTAAATGTTTAGAAAATAATTTATTTCTAATAAAAACATGTTCTATAAAAATAAATATGTAATGAAAATGTAAACACATAATCAGAGCAGGCATCTTTAGCCAACCATCCTGTTTGAATCCCCCCCATAATGCATGTGGTTTGGTCCATATTCCACAAGGATATATATATATTTAAAAGAAATTCGCAGCTGAGTGGACTGTCCGGCGGGATGTAGCACCAGCCTGCTTTCACAGTCAGCCCCAGATATGCTGCCTTCGAGAACAAAATCAGGTCACCGGAGAAGGAAAGAAAGAAATCTGAGAGAAATACAGCAAAATAATGGAAAGAAATTACTCAGCATGTTTTTTCCAAGAGAAAAAAGAGTAAATGAGTAACGGTAGCCCAGCCAAAGCTTGCTAGCTACTTGCCATCGGACAGAGCAGTAATTATTAACATGATGGTGAGCTACCACCAGCTATGACTTGTTAATTAGCTCTTATTTAGATTTTATTATAACTGCATTCTCCAATATTTGTGTGATATTTGTTAGCTAACTAAACTAAAATTAAAACTTAAAATGTTCATTAACTCTAACACCACTTGTGTAGTTATTTATAATGCATCATAAATCTCATGACACAGGCAGCTATTGATAACATTACAAACCACAAATGTTAATACTGTTAATGTAGGCAAAGCTGGAAACTAGAAAGTGCACAGTTCAGCATAGAGCAGCAGAATCCGAGAACACACTTTCAGTTATTTTAATCTCAAACATTTCAATTTCTATGTTAGGGGCCTACTTGGTTTTCCTTCACGGGGCCCCAAAATTCTGGTGACGCCTCATGATTTATGCTGAAACTTAATTATAAGTCTAACAAGCTCTTGTGTCACACTCTTGTGTATTGCTCAACACTTTCTCAAACTTTCCACTCATTCTGTAATGTTCTTATTTGTGATTTTGTTGTCTTACCATAGTTTTATTTGTATTTTACTGTGTGAAACAACAGAAAACCTGCTGAAAACATTTTTTAACCTGAGACACAGTGGCATTACAAGCACTTCTTGCTTTTGCAGGAAGTGTAATTAGACAAACATGCGGGCCTGGTCAGCAGCTCCCATGAGATCATCCACTGACCTCAGCACAGCTGGACTGAAAAAGGCTCAGACATGCTACAACCTGGTTATAAAATGTTATTTTAGGCTAAAATCACTTTTGCTAAATGTTGTACTGGGCTTAAAGTAGACTGAATACAGTACATGACAGTTTTTTTTAGGTGACTATGTTTTGAAAAGCAGAAGGAACACAGTAAAAAATGTTACCACTGAGATTATATGGTGCTGTAATGATGAAACATCCTGCCAAAGTTGCACCCATTGTCAGTGTTACAGGAAACTGCAGAGAAAAAAATGTATAGTTGTCTACTAATCTCTTGCTTTTTGACAGCTAAAATTAGTTTTCACTAAAGACGTGTGGCTGCTCCAGCTTGTCTCAATTATTTTCTCCATTGCTGAATTACTTTCTTGCTAATAGAGTTGGCTTGGACTTGCTCTATATTAAGAAGTGCTATGAGATAACTTTGTTATGATATAGCGCTATATAAATAAAATTGAATTGAATTGAATTGAATTAAAGTAGCAGCTACTAACAATGTTTTCTTCCAAAAATAGACACAAACTCATTTCCAACAAATTTACCGTTGATCCTCAGAGGGTGAACTCGAGTGTTTTTGGTGACCTGCCTAACCTTTCCTCTAATGCCACCATAAGTCTAAAAAGGTTCCCTTCTTCCCAAATCTAATGGGCAGATGATCTATTGGGTTTGTGAGCATGTTCACGCTTAACCAGATGAACCTTTTCCATTTTGGACACTGAGCTTTCCACTTTCACCACCCCATAACTAGTAGGGCTCTAAGAAAAGGAAAATAATCTATTTCCTGCCTCTTCTGTGTACCATTTTTGTATTGTGGGCTGTAATGAACATATTTGCCTCTATGGACCAACAGCCGGGCTCTAAACACTTAGTCTTAGATATAAAATCTTTACAAGTACAGCTTTGAGCCTTAGAGACATCCATTTGTATGTTTCCTTATATTCAACTAATGGAAATGCATCATGGGAATTGCTGTATTTTCCTATTTATTCAAGGAAAGAGGAGGAGCACGTGCTGTGTGTCCTGTACCTGGCAGAATGTTCAGGAATGTGGGAGCACTCGGCATTCTTGAGCCCCGGTTTTGTTTTTATAGCCCTCACACGGGAAGCTCATTCCGGTGGGGCCTCATTCATGTAGTCTGAAAAATGCTGACTGCCCTCCCACCCCCACCTCTCTGGCTTCTCTCCAAGATAGACACACACACACTTTTTTTTTTGTCTTTGTGGACGATTGTGCATTCTCCCCTCCCCCATCACCATCAGAGAGGTTATAGCTCTAATTATAATAAACAAGCAAGAACAACTGGGGAAGAGGCCACTTCCCTCACTGACACAATTATTTTCTAATTCAGGGATAGAACAACTCAGTGTCATTGTCTGTCAGTCATATATCCAAGGCTAAGTAGTTTCTTGTTTTCGAAATAAATGGTATGGTAGTAGTTTGGTGGTAAAGAGCAGGTTAGTATCAAGGCCATCAGTCCCGATATCAGCTGAAATGCGAGGATTCAATGATAATCTAAAATCAGAATGACTAGAATGAGTCATCTGCCCTGCGAAGACTTGCACAACGTCACGCAAAACCTAAAAACATTTCTATTACTGTTCCTGCATCCTACATTAATAAGAGAGCAAAGACTAACCAGATCCTCCGTCCACTTTGAGTGCTTCTTTTGTTTGTGCTCGCAAGCTGAATTTTGAAATGTTACCCAAAAGGGTGTTTGCGTTCTCTTGGAGTTTGCATGGCTTAACCTTAAAACTAGCGAAATGTCACTTATTTTCAAGGATTCACCTAATTTTCTCTGCGTGTGACCTATTTATCCTCATGGGTATAAAAAAAAAAAAATGAACACAGACCTTCCACACACACACACACACACACACACACACACACACACTCTCTCATACATGTAGTCAAGCACACTCTCTCTCTTTCACACTCTTTCTCTCCAACACACACAGACTGTGCTGACCAGCTAACCACCCTCTTTGTCCACTGCCACCTGCAGACCACAGTCGACCACAGTCATCAAATATACCAGCTGACATGGACTTGCTGGTGGTCTGACCTCTCTCACAGTTACCACACGCACACCTCCTACTGTACAGGATCCCTGTTCACAAGCGCACAGATCACTGATTTGCAGATTATCAAGCTCAATGTCTGCATTTCCACGTGCTGGTGAGGATTTGATTTTGGCTCATGATCCTTTTCATGGGTCAACATGTCAATACTCCTATTGCATCCCATCTCTCCTCTTACATTCCACTCAGCACTGAACAATGGGACTCTGTGCAGGGCGTCAGGGAGAACACAACATCATAACGTCTTTTTATGATCCCACTGTGGACGAATACATTGACTCTTTCACAGGAAGTGATCAAATCAGTGGTCAGTGGTCAGTGGGGCACGCGGGACACGTGTGTTTGCAGAGGCGGACTCAAGACTGTGTGAAGGGCAGGGGTGAAGAAAATAAAAAAGGACACCAGCGTGCAGGAACTTGTGATGCATTTATGGCGAAACAGTTCCAAACCCTGGTTAAGATTTAAACTGGTTTTTTTTTATGTGACTCAGATTTAAATTTAAATGTCGGTTGTCGGAGGAATCTATCCAGGCAAACCCCCTTCAAAGGATCATTACCGCTTGATTGTGCCTGAAAAGCCCCCCCAATAGACTCTTAAATTAAATTAAATGTCATAGTTTTCCTGGCCATGTATTACTTTCAATATGTGCATGACCTGAGTCTTTTTGGTGTCATTTCACATCAGCCGTGTGCAGAGTGGAGAGAAAGCTCTGCTGCTCACTGCCAAAAACCAGAGAAAAGCCTGTCAATGATTGAAGCAGCTAATCCTATCCCCCAGCACATGAGAAATGCACAGGGACCCAGTTTAGTAGCAAATAAAACAGTGGCTGATACCGATGCCACATGGGGAAAGAGCTCTGGGAAGAAAGAAAAACGATCTTGATTGCAGAGTGGCTTTTTTTTCTCAGTTTGCGCAACAGCACAACGACCAAAAGGCAACTGCAAAGCCTTTCAACACCAGCACGCTACATTCTGAAACCCGTTGCAGTATTTTACGTGCCTTGATTAGCTTTTATGAATAACCTAAATGACACTGATGCGGATGACATGTTGGCGGCACTTAAACTGCACAGACATTGTTATTCCTGCAATAGTTTATGAGACGAAGAGACAGAGAAAAGTGAGTCTTTTCAGAAGTGAAACATAATCTTTGTAAAAGGCAACTGGCGCTCTAAGTGATTCAATTAACCATCTGGGTTTGTCTGTGTAGAACCTCATTAAAACACACGAGCCAAGACTGCTTTGTCTCTCTTAGTCTTGTCTTGCAGGGTGCTATTGTTCTGTAACCCCCTGCCCCACAATTACCAACCCTTAAATTACGATGATCACTCTGAGGTCTAAAATCTGAGGGCAAGAACTCATCTATACTAATTATCTATCTCTTTCTCTCGCGCATAGGTTGGGAAATTGTATCAGTTGTGTTGTAACCTGTATTAGCCCCCTTTTAAATCTCAATATCACAATTTAAAGGATGGACTGAAAATGGTGTTAAATGCCCGTTTAACACTGTGAGTGTGTAACATTGCAGACAGCTAGCGTAATGCTAATCTAAGCTCTGACTGCGCTGAGTTAGCAACATGTGACCATTTCCTGCCAGACATCCACATTTTGTAACTACAAATACCATGATGTCAGCGTTGTCTCTACACCAGCTTCCTCTTTTTGAGACTATAAGTTGACTTTTGTTCATGGAAGCACAACTCATGCTGAAGGCCAATTCTGTGCCCGTTTTATTTGATTTGATGCATAACTTACAGTTTCCTCATTTATCAATGTACATGATGCAAACAATATCCTTTTAAATTAGTTATAAATGTAATAACCCTTCATAGCAGGCGAAAGATATCTTTAACTGATGATCTTAAAGTTCAAACTGATAATGGGCTATATGAGATGTTGCACTTATCAAAATTAAAAAAAAATGATCTTAGATCAAAACAGCTACAATGTCATGCGATAAACACCATGAAATGTAATCAGTAGTGATGTGGCACAGGCTGATTCTGTCTATGATCCTGCCACCTCTTTAATCCAAACTGAAATATCCCAACAACTATTGGATAGATTGGCATGAGATTCATGGTCCCCAGGGAATGAATGAATCCTAATGACTTTGGAGACCCCGAGTTCTTTTTCTTTCTAGCGGCACCTGGTTTGTACCTGCAAAACCAATGACATGCCCATTAGCCTCAGCCATACTGTTTTGTGGTTATTAGCAAATGTAAGCATGCTAACATGGTCAACTGAGATGGTGAACACTGTACATATTATAGATGCTAAAAATAATAAGCATTTAACTCAAAGCAAAAGTACAGCCTCAAACAGCCTCTAGAACGGCCATAAACTCTTTTTTCCAAATAAATGGATCAGTAAATTAAAGAGAACGTGTGAACGCAAAGCCTCGTATTGTTTTGCATATTTAGCCCCACTCTGTACTGTCCAAATCAGTAAAAAGGCTGTAAAGGTTTCTGAATTCCTGGTATCATTTTTGAGCGACTGGATTACACTAAACCTTAGTTCATTTGTCTACCTCAGACTGTTGGTGAAACAGTAGTATTGCTGAAGCCGATGTCATTATTAAACTCAGGACATTTTGATAAATAATAACCGAAATATAACAAAGCACATGATTTGTCTCAGTACCAGCTTTAAATGTAGAACCCTAAAGTCAACACGCCACCAGTCAAAAGGATATAAATCTGACATGACAGGCAAAATAAAGCATGCATCTCTGCAAAGGATTTCAGGCAATAAATTAGAGTGTAAACTGTCTCCTTGTAGTCTCTGGATAATCTCAGTTCAGTGAGTGTGTGCGAGTGCGTGAACATGTCTGAATGAATTCACTTCTACCCTTATGATGAGCACTCAAGCAAAGTTGTTTTTGCCACAAACGGTTTGACCGTTTGGGATTGAGGTTGGAACTGACTTTAGATTCAGATTGGGGAAGTGCAGGAAAGCACAAAGACAAGTCTGTTTTTGTATTTTTGTTTGTATGTATGTGTGAAGGAGGGAGTGCGTGATCTAAAACATCTTAATCCTACCTCAAGCTGAGAAAACGCCCCTCCTCTGCATCAATTGAAAAGCTCGTTGACTCCTCCCTTCACATACTGTGGTTTCAGTTTGTGTCATATATCACAGCTTTTTAAAAACCTCAAATGTTCTGGGAAATTGCAATTGCGGCAAACCTGACAATCACACTGAATTGCCATTACATTTTAACCCAAAACGTTTAACTAAGCTCTGATTGGCTGGCAAACAGATGTCACTGAGGGCAACACCTGGGGTCTGAAACTAGGCTGTGAAGATACAGCGCCAGCACTGCCTGAACTGTTGCATGCGAGCGTGCATCTTTTACCAATGCATTAATGATTCTCACTCCACCACCACCCGTTGGTTTCAGTTGAACATTCTGTTGCTAGTAACAATCGCTGCTGGCAGAGTCCCATAGCAGCGTAACTGACATTGTTACACCATTTTGTCTGATCTGTGAGCAAGCGAATATTTTCAGCTATCTTTTATAGATGAAATTGCCTCTCTGGCCACGGATGCAGCCATGTTTGCTTAATTTTGTTTAATTGTGCGTATGTATTTGCATCTTTCTGAACATGTGTTCTTGGCTCTGGAGGGCTATCGACTGGTGTCAAATTCCTTGTACGTGTCGACACTCAATATTGCTGATTCTGATTTGACCAAATGTGACTAAATGTATCTTGTTTGTGGCTGGTGGAGATGGGAATAGTGAAGTTCAACTGTTGTATCAGTGAAGTGGCGCTCCATGTTTAAAGTCAATTTTCTGCTTTGCTGTTTCACTTCGCTTTTTTCTTTTCCTGCGTGTCAGATTACTGACTCTGCACACTCCCGTGTCAATGATCTACCAAACAATTTGATCATGCACGCCCTGAGTTGTGTTGGATTTCCTTTTAAGAAGTCACAATATTGTAGTCAACAACCAGCAAAGTTCCTGTTAGTGGACTCTGTGGCTTGACATCACTGCGCTAAGTTTGCAGCTCACATGTGATGCCATTGCTCACTACTCCTCTTAGCTCATTTACTGTCAACAAGACCATTCAGCACACCAGCGCTGATTGTATATGAATCCTGAGCTGTATAAGCAGTTTGTATTCTTCATGAGCTCACTGTAATCTTTAATTAACACCTGGGCACATGTGACATCCATAATGTCCCCAGCACGTAGTGTGTTTCCGGTCAAGAAAACAAGAAATTGCTTTCCTCGCATGACACCATCAGTCATGTGGACTGACTCACAGCAGTGGAGCTTCAGCTGCACAGAAAGATCCTTGTGCTTTTCCAAATTACATTACATGTTTACCATCTTGGTATCCAGACCTTTCTAGAGGGCATTTGCTTTGGCAATGACACATTTCCTATTGACACAGAAAACACACACCTCTGTGCAGAGCATGTGACAAAGTCCTGCTGAGGTTATTGTGTTTGATTGTGAGAAAACCACAATTAAAGCTATTGCAGGAAACTGGGAGAAGGGATTGTGATAATTAATCATTTTCTAATTGGTCCTCTGTTGCGATGTATCTTTTGTTGCAATGGGTAAAGTACCATTAAGAGGAGGGCAACAGGGTGCAAGTACAGTTTAAATTATAGTGATCTGCCTGACTGAACTGCCAAAAACTCATTTAAGTGGAAGAAATAAGGGATAATTTGGACACTAATAAATCTTGTTAGTATTGGCCCATTTCTCCTCCAAGTCTGCACAGGTTATACACGCATTCACGTGGTATGATTATGCTACTGTATGATAGCAGAAAGTCATTCTTTGCAAGTGGTTTATTAAAAATATTGTATAAATAAATATGAGACTTCGGGTTACATCATTCAGATGAGACTGGAATACGCTGGATAGACACATTTCTCTTTAGTACAAAATGATTTCATAACATACAGGTTTACAGTGGTTTTCCTTTGACAGCAATTTCTCATCTCCCATAGCTTGCCATGTCAGAACAGTACCTTTCACTTACAGTAGACACATCACTACAGTGCTAAACAATGAAGGCCCACAGTAGAATGTCAAGAATCTGAGGACACAAGTTAAACAGTGTTAAATAACTAATATAAATACCAGCACTCATTTCAGTCAAAGAAATTCTCAGCTTCTTGTAATTTGTCTAGTTTGACCTGTTTGTCCTGTCAGTATTTTTAAAAATAAACTCCTTGTGCCCCAAATTGCTCATCCAATAAGTAAGAGACTGACAAGTCTCTAGCTTATTGACAGAATAAATAGATAACCATGTGTTTTATTCTCTTATGTATTTGTGTTTTCCTACATTGCAATGGAGCTGTTTACCGTTCTTCTATAAGCTGCGTGTGACATATGATAAGAGTGTGCTGTGTCTTCTATAAGCTGCGTGTGGTATATGATAAGAATGTGCTGTGTCATGCAATGGAGCAATTATCAGTATATGCTCACAAGTGCGGTCGTAATTAGCGCTGCCGCACCCAAATGTCAAAAGGTCAAGCAAACAGTTCTGTGTTTTTGAAAACTGTGAGCTGTGTAACGTTGCCCCACCTCCATTAAATGTATGTGTTGTGTAGATAAGCCTTGCCCACTTTTCTATTGTAATAAAAGGAAGGCGCGAACAGCAGGAAGGCAGAGCAGATTGGTGTGTCACTGCATGCATCCTGTCTGTTCTCCTTGCAAGTAAAACGTCACTCCGTTGTCCTTCTCATCTTTGTGTCTGTGTCTTACAGATGTTTTAGGTGCTTGAACCTGACAGTAGCCTACCTTTAGAGGTACAATTTCTTTTTGAGGACATAAAGTACATATAAACCAGCCATCCTCAACCAGTGGGCCTCAGATCACCACCTAGTAGGCTGCGGAGGCAGTGGTACCTTCAAATGGTCATTTACAAAGCTAGTTATTTTAATATCTAAATGTGCTCAAGGATTCACATAAGTACAAACCATCAAATCAAAATGCATCATCTCAATGACTAATTACGTTTGAAAATCAAAACATAATACGGATCGGTCCTTGAAATGTGTGGGAGAAAACCCTGCGCCAGCAAGAGCTCTAAAGCATGTGGTGAGGAAATGTGAGTACATTAAATTTGGATTCATAATGGCAGACAGTGATGCTGAGCCAAAAGCACAGTGTGTGTGTGACTGTGGTGGCAGTAAAGCCACAATGTGTAGAATTTCAAATTCATGACTTTAGAAACCTCCAGTCGTGGCATCAGCTGTACACACGCTGATCTGACTCGGGACAGTGAGAATGAATGAATGATGGTCGATCCACCACTACGGTCACAACTATTGGATGTATTGTGTAAATGTGGCACAGGCATTCATTTATCCCTCAGGATAAACTGTAAAAACTCTGATGATCCCTTCACTTTTCGTCTAGCGCCATCATCAGGTAAAAATGAATTTTCCCCCAATTCTCTATATATACTGTATATTGTCTATATGTAGTATACTGTATATACACAGCTCTTTTCTGGACCCAAAATTGTCCAGTATACAATTCAATTCAATTCAATTTTATTTATATAGCGCTATATCATAACAGAGTTATCTCATAGCACTTGATAATATAGAGCAAGTCTAGACCAACTCCATATGTATAGACCCAACAATTCCACCATGAGCAGCACTAGGCGACAGTGGCAAGGAAAAACTGCCTCAGGCAGAACCAGGCTCAGGGTGGGCGGTCATCTGCCTCGACCGATACAGCTATTCACCTCCTTTTCCTCCTTTCTACCTCCCCTTCACAGCTCCTCCTCTCCTGTCCCTCCCTCACGACCTCTGTCTTTTCCTCCACTCGCTCCTCACCATGCAATATAACAATCAACTCTCCTTTGCCCTATCTCCACTTCCCTTTTAATCTGGCGCTCCTGCCTGGTCCCTCTCCTCCCCTCCCCTTCTTGTCGACTCCCTTTCATCCTCCTCCCATCCTTCTGTGTCTTCAGTGTGTCAGGCGTTTCCCAGTGCGCGTGTATGTGTAAGGTCAGTTAGGTCAGGGTCCTGTTTGGCGAATCACATTTTCTCTATTACTGTTGTTGTACCATGTTCCCACTGGTATGTGTTTGTCATGGTACACTGCTCTGCTCTAGTGGTTTGTGCTCAGCATGCTTTCACCATTTATCTCATGTTGTGTGTGTGTGTTGTGTACTTCCCTCATACATAGCTCACAGGCACACATACATAGCTCTGTTCTTGTGATAGTGTGCGTTTGTGTGTGTGTGTATATATCGGGCTACTCACACTGCGACGTGCATGCAAATGTTTCACCTCAGCCGATCGAAAGCTAGATTAGCTCCCAGTGTCTTGCACCTGCCTGTTGCTATGGAAACTGGGTATCCTCTGTGCGTCACCTGTGCCCATGTTTGGTCTGGTTTCCTGCTCCTTTTTAACAGCTTCCCTCTCGCTCTCGCTCTCCCTCTTGTCCTAATTTACGGTCTGTGTCTCTCTCCCTCTCTCTGTAGTCCCAACCACGCACGCTGAAACAGAAACACACACACACAAGAGCACAGATTAAGTAAGTACACACGCCCTTAAGTAAATTAATTAACATGAGTATTTGCATAAGCTATACACTAAGCACGCATCATGCTGTACACACACACAAGCACATCATACACACCACACATACACATACACACATACTGGAAGCACGTGGATCATGGGGAACATGACATCATAATGTCGCTCTGTAACGTTCTTAAACAGAACTAGCTAAGCTTTGGTTGCAGGAAGCGGCATAGTATCAAAGGTCCAGCAAATGAAATGACAAAAATACACCATTTGTCCATGCCCTCTAATACGACACAGTTTTTTTCTGATCTGATAATTTATCTGTGCTTTTCAAAACCGTTACAAATTACTGTTGGAAAATAAATCACTTTTATGACCCGGCAATGCTATGGTTTGAGTTTGGTTAGGTTTAGGGAAAGGTTGTGGTTTGAGATGAAAGAAGCACTTTATTAATGTCAGGAGAGCTTCGTCATCATGATCAGAATAATGAGCACTTGGTCAGGAGATGACCGCGGTCATCCTTAAAAGGAAACTAATGTTGACTTGAAACCGGAAACTAATGGCGGTCTCCAGTGTTAAAGTCCGTTATTAACCACGCCGACCTCCCCCTACATGGACTTTGACACTCTATATATACTGTAACAATGTCATCTGAATTCGTCCTTTGCTCCCACCATAATTAATATGTCATTATGGGGGCACTTCCTGAAATGGCTGATGCTGTCATTATTGGGAGGACATTTCTCATACACAGTAGGCTAAATGAACGGAGCAGAACAAAAAACTGCATTTAATGTCCAATCATGTCTGGCCAATATCCAGTTTGCTTAATTAGGTCAGTATCGGTGCCAATACCGAACCAACAGATTGCATCAGTGCATCCCTTCAGACAGACTGCCACATGGAAGCAAATCTGTCTCACCAGCTCTTCAAACTTAAAAGCCATTGAATTCCTAACACTGAATTATTTTGTATTTGCCTCTGAAATTTTCAGTGACTAACTTTCACTTTTTTTTAATGTCCAGAAATTCATAAACAAAAATTCAAATTTAAAAAGAAATTGAAATAATATATATCAGATTGCTCAGATTCAATAGGCCAAATTCAGATCCCAAAATTCGAGTTAAAAAAGAAATCAGATTAAACATCCAGGATACCAAAGATAAGCAGTCTGTCTCAAATGGAACCAACATCCAGCCAGTCATGTTACGCTCCATTGCAGGAAGTGGTCCATGGCTATGGCATCAAACCCAAGTGATGAATTAACTCTTTGATTTTCCTTTTGTGTTGTTCATTTGGTAAGACTCAGTAACAGACACATTGCAATATCCACGTGGAACCTTTAATGACGTGGCGTTGGTTAAAACTTGAATTTCTGACACTGAAAAATAAAGCAAAAGTGAGATATTGACAGTTTGACCAACTCAAGAAGAAGAAGTTTGGTGCAATTGCGCTAAGTTACTATTTGGCAGACGCTGATGATGCAGCTAATAAGGAAAAGTGTAGGTCTTGGCTAGCTTACGATTCCTGTGCACAGCACGACTTTTGAGACAACTTTACCGGAGGTTGCCAAATTAACTAAGGACAGCGGGGCGCCAGGTATCAGGAAACAGAGTCCCGCCTGGAGGAAAGTGAGGCCAGGGACAGAGAGAGACAGAGAGTCAAGTAAAGACAGATAGATGAGAGTCCAGTGACAATAACAACAGAAAAGAGAGAGCGACGGGGTCTATCAATGCGAAGCAAAAGGGGGAGGACAAATAGCCTACGCTGCAGTCAAACAACCCCGACCAGGCTGACCCTCCTCCCCTTTCTCCTTTCCTTTCCTTTCCCTTCCTCTCCTCATCGATTCAGTGGTGCAGTGGCAGCAGCAGCATAACAAGCCTCTGGCAAAAAAAAAAAAAAAGAACTTCCTCTCAGTTTCAGGCTCTGCAGTGGGACAACCCCCCTGGGGGGGGGGGGGGGGGGGGGGGGGGGGGGGGGGGGGG
>JAVQJF010072633.1:0-12824 GCA_036023855.1 Gadopsis marmoratus
AGCAGAGAAGTCATTACATCGACAAACCACCACGGACGAGTCAATTAGGCCCACACCGTCACAACGCAGCTTCACTGGCTTTACAGGATAACTTGTATTGGACAAGTTAAGCCATTACAATTATCATAGTAATATAGTCACCATTCATTGCTTGTTATTTTGCACATTGGAAACAGTAGCGTGCACTTTTTATACTTTAATCAGTTTTTACTCTCATGTATTTAATATCTATATTTTATACTGGTGGTGTGTAGCATAAGTAACTCTTATCTGATCTGAGGTTTGCGCACACAACTACGTTTTTTTTCTAGATGACTCTGTGCACTGGCTGTGGGGCTTCCCAGAATGTTGCTTTCCCTTTTTATCTGTTGCTACAAGTATGATAAAAAAAAAAAAAAGGTTCTCCACCTAAAGCTGAGGTACATTTTCCTTCCTCTTGTGCTTTGTTTTACTGTGATCTTGAAGGCTGCGTTACAGAAAGTGATGATTTGTCACTAATGGTGATATCGTGCAGCTCTACACGATATATGACTAAATATGCTGCTTAAGAACACTTTCACAATAATAATGCTTTCCCCCCCTCCCCTTCTCCTTCAGCTGTTATGTCCACAGCAATGTCAGTCAAACAACAAGATAGGTTGGTTAACGTGATCATGATGGAATAGAATGTCTTATTTTCCTATATTATTCAACTTGACATATTTATATTACAAAAAGAAAAATATTTATTGTAAGATGAATTTAGAGGGAAACCTAAATGGAAATTAACAAGCAATATTAATATATCATTAGTCAGCTTTGGATTGGAGTCATAACTACAATTTTAATTCAGTCATCTTGAGAACTGCCAGTTAAATCACTGGCTTTCATGGTAAAGGTGCACTGGATGGGGCTGTTTTCTGTGGTTTAAGGTGCTGCAAAGTTATCTCGGGGTACTTTTTCTGCACACACACACCACACGGAGAGACAAATAAGTTGCATTTTTTCACTTTTTTCACTTTAACAAACATCAATTAATGTTAATAGCATAAACAATGATTACAAATTAACATCTCATCACCGTTTTGGCCTTTTAAACTATAAAGATAAATATAACTCATACTTTTGTCACTTTCCTTTCTCCTTCCAGAATCCATCATCAAAGTGAGCCTACGTAAAACTACAGATTTGGTCTAATAATTTACTTGACACACATAATTTTTGCTTTTGTTTTGTGTTAGTGAATAATGTTCATGTCACACCCACCTACTTTATTGACAGTCACTTAAATCATGTTTTTTGTCAATTGCACCAACCTTCTTTTTGGCTTAAAAAATGTATTTGAAAATTAGCCAAATGATGACGGGCATTAAAAAAGTGGACGTAAACAAACAACATGACTAGATATGGGAGGAGGCTGGGTACAAAATATAGTTGAGAGGTTACAAGGAAGCTCTGCATTTATTATTCTAACTGCATTCATCTCTATTTACTGTTTTCTGCACACTGGCTGAAGTTTTTAAACGTAACTGTTAAATTATAAAATGCTTTCCAAACACTGCTTTACTTCATTTGGGATGGCTGATTGCTCTCTGAGATTGTACACAATATATTCATATCATGTACTTTATTTTTTCTTTTATACAAAATATTATTTACATTGTGTATTCAAATCATTGCCCTAAGAGAGCCAATCTACCCCTTTCAGACAGGAGACACATACAACAGCAGTCTACTCCTGGGCTTTTGGGCTTTTTCTTTTTTTGTCCCTATTTTCAGAATGGTCGGACACACCGGGTTCCATTCAATTTCCAAAGTATGGTCACAAACCTTCCTTAGCCGCTTTAGCTTTGCTGTGGCATTTCAAAGTATAATCTGTGTCAGCAGATATTTTAAACTGTGGACAATTTCAATAAAGGATCTGGTGATTGTGAAAGGTTGTAATTTGCCAATTGTCTTGCATATTGGTGGATAAAAACTTGTAGAAACCCTATATAGTTACACTGCATTTAGTGGCCTTATGTAGCTTACACCTCAGAGGCAGTCAAGTAAGGTAACTTTGACAAGACATAGTTTAGCTTAAATTTAAACTTGTCTTAAACTTTATTCAGCAGTTGATCTAATGACAGAGCAACACCCATAGCATGCATCTGTTTCCCCTCAATTTCCTGTTTTCTGTCTCTTTAGCTCGGATGATGGGTGGAGTAGTAGCGCCCGCAGCGGCTACGACCATGACGACCGCAGGCGCCGTGATTACTCCCCTGAGGATCGCCGCAGAGGAGACGGAGGGGGTTACGGTGGCCTTCCAGGCAGACGCAGCCGCAGCCGCGACGATCTGATGGACCTGGAGAGGGATCGGCAGCCTGGCGGCGGCGCCAGGATTGGGCGAGATGATTATGATGACAGCTTCCTGCGAGAAGCCATGGAGAAGAAAAGGATGGGCGAGCAGCAGAGGGCACGCAGCCGGGATCGACTGGACAGCGAGAGCGACCGTTCGGATCGGGGGAGGGCACCACGTGGGCCCCCACCACTTCCTCAGGTCCCGCCCTCTGCATACGCTGCCCGCCGTGATGACTACCCACCTCCTCCACCACCTGTGTACGGTGATAATGAAAGTTTGTCATCTTCAAAGAAAAGCAACCTTCGCAAGGTGAGTCACAGGAAAACTGTACATTCACGTTCAACACTTGTTTGAAACACTTTTTGACAAATGTTGACAAGTCACTTTATAATTTCTTTTTTTTTTCTGGTCTGTCTTAATACAACCGTCAGGTAAGATTGAAACCGTTGCAATGTTCAGTGACCTCCAAAATGTTTTAAGACCTCAAAAATTGCGACCCTAAATTGCGACCCTATCCCTTTTAAGCAGGAGCCTCAAATCTCTGACAAGGACATTTTTAATAATAATAATAAAAATACAGAATATCACCAACTTTGTTCTTGAAGTCTGATCGAAGCAACACAAATGTGATTAAATTAGGTTTTATGTTTGTTTTCCTCCACTTTTTTCATCTTACAGAATGGAGCGGTGAGCCGGGAGAGCTTGGTGGTGTAAAACCAACATGACGTGAGCAACCAGTCCAATAAAGCAGCTTTGATCCATCCTTAAAAATAAAAAAGGACCAGTTGATCTCTGAGACATAAATATTAGTCACTGCTAATTTACTGTCCTGTCCTTTTCTTTTTCTTTCATAATTTACGTTACACTTGTAATGAGTCGATGCCGAATGTGTGTGTATAATTTTCTACCTGCGACGAGGTGCACAGATGAAATAATATCTGTTTTTTCATGTATAAAACATTGTGGCTGCCACAAGTGCCTTAGAGTGTACAGATTTTAACTTGTAGATGTGAAAGTCAAGTTGATAAATAGTTCTCTGTAAAGGGGGTTATCTTGATGAGTGAATGCATTCCGATTTAGTTTGAACTTTTGTTTTTACTTTTTATGTAGTTTCAGTTAGCTGATACAGGGACTTTGTAGGGGTCTATAGGTTTTTCTGCGTTTTGTGAAAGAGTTGTTTTTGTAAGAAAAACTATGTACATTTAAAGGAATTTATTTTATTTTTTTTATCTTTGCTTTTATTTGTATTAGAGTGGGCTCAATGTATTTAGGAACCTGGTGATCAAATCTTCTTGGTTAGAATTTGTGCCCTTTTTTTTAAACAAACTTTCAGTTTTAACCTGCAGTATATTGTACAGCTGATCAGTAATCCACTATGAAAATGCAGATGTATATTGTGAATTGACAAACATTAATTTTACAATAAAGGTTTCTATTGTCAGGCCTGTTGTCTGACTTGCAGAGTTTTACCACTAGATGACACCATCCTCTCGCCCAATGTTAGCTGGGATTGGCTCCAGCCCCCCTTGTGACCCTTCAGGATAAGCAGTATGGATAATGAATGAATGAATGACACCATCCTATTGGTCTGTAATTTAATGGCACAGTAGTTTTTCTCTGGAACCTTGGGAATGACTTACAATGACTAAAAAAACAACTTTCTTGATTAGACACTGAGGAAGTTCTGATTGTTCATTATTGGGAGTTCAGTACTGACTTAAGGATTTGTGTTCCTCTGCTTGTGTCTGTAGCCAGACCCTTGAAGAAAAATGACACAACAATTCCTACTTCTTTAAAAGTTGCGATAAGAGTAGCGCTTCAGTTTGCCGTCAGCGTTGGCACTCGGGGGTCAGAAAAACAGCAACAATGGTACAATGTCAATCTTAAAATCTAAATACCATGTTGATTCAGGACCATGACTCTGTGCTGTATCATTGTATTCAAACACCACAAATTACAGTTTCAAATAGAATTTAGACTATAGTCAAAGCTTCACCTCCGACACAGTCTCAGCATACATTTCAGAATTTAAACATTTCAAAGGTGGGATTTATTGCAAAGCCATTACATTGTATTTGACAGATGTTTCCACTCCTCTCCGTACTGTATAGTTCGTACACTCATTGTAGTTGCGTACATAAGAATGTCAAATGTGACCTGTATAGTAGTTTTTATATTTCAGATAGCGGTATACTTGCTGTACTATTGCTCTGAGTGTATGATACAAGAAGCTGGAAACTGCTGTCCTGCATCGCTTGGTCTCTACAAAAGATTTCACTATCAGTTACCTAACAGGTAAGCAAATCACTTATTAATTTAAGTATATGTTTTCAGGACCCCCACTATTCTCTGCTTCAGGTGTCTTGACGTCTACAGGTTTGTGTGTCTTTCTCCATCTCCTCACACTGTACGTCCCTCCTGCCGTGGTTACGTGCATGTGACGCAAGTGAAGATGTGTTGAAATCTGTTCAGGCCCTAATGTCTCTTACAGCGAAGGTAGCTTTCTTGACGCTTTCTCATTGACAACATCGAGGATGAGGCCGAGAGGAATGTGCCGCTTCTACTTTGTGCTTGTCTGATTTCTGCATTTTTTTTTTTATTTTTTCCTCCATAGGAAGTTTGCTGCCGATAGACTTCCTGTGATTGCATGAAGACTGATCTTATGTCGTAGCTACTCAAGCCTACAAATGAAAACAAGTGTCAGCCTTATAAATGATGCAGGATTTTACACAAGTAATAATTAATTTAATTAAAGTAATAATAATAACAAGTAATAATTTAATTAATTTGGGCACCCTACACAACTATCACATTTGTAATAAATTTGATGTATTTATTTTGATCTATAAATACTTTAATATATAACCAATGTGGAGGTAAAACTGCACATTTCTCATTACGTAATGTGCGAGAGGAAGACTTGTGAAGCGCATATTTGAGTGTAATTGTCCCTTAACGCACATAATGAGGCAAATGTGGCAGTGAATAGTTCAATATCACTGGCAACGAGAAGCTCCTCTTTCATAAACTACCCCAGTGATGCTGCTCAGCACCGCGGCCAACAGAACAGACTAATTATTCTCTGTTGCTCCCAGGTGTGAGTGTAAAAAAAAAAAATAAAGGTTCCTGGAAAAAGAGCTTTGTGATGTTTTCCTGAATGACTACAGCTTAAAGAGAACATAAAGTGACAAAATGAAAGCGGAGAAAAACCCTTTACTGCAATAAACATCCTGCTAAATCTGCGACATTTTCCTCCAGCGTTATTGCAGCTTCACCACATTCATACCAAACAGATACCATGATTCGGTGTCCAGCATGCTAAAAGGCAGGTCTGAGATCTCAGATTTCCAAGCTCAAGGATTCTTATATTCATAATACAAGATGACTAAGATATAAGATAAGTGTATTATATTCTTCAGATATTTTCTGGCAAAGTCTAATCTGGCCTTTCTGTTCTTGAGTGTTGGCAGTGGTTTGCACCTTGTGGTAAAACCTCTATTTACATTTATTTCTTGATTGTAGACTTTGATAATGATATGTCTTCCTCCTCGAGAGTGTTCTTGACTTTACTAGATGTTGTGAAGGGGTTTTTCTTCACCAAGGAAAGAATTCATCCACTTCAGTTGTCTTGTGCAGTCTTCCAGGCTTTTTGGTGTTGCTGAGCTCGCCAGTGCATTTTTTCTTTTCAAGAATGTACCAAATAGTTGATTTGGCCACTCCTAAGGTGTCTGCTCCTAAGGTTTCAGCTATCTGCCTCCGCCTTGCATCTGTGCCTCTCTGGAGGCATATTGAGATTTCCCATGAACAGTTACCAAATGCATATTCAACACTTGGAATCGACACCAGGTCTTTTATCAGCTTAAATTTGTCATGAAATAACAAAGGATCAGGCCGCACCTGGCCATGAAACTGCTTGTCAGTGTGATGGAAATTTTATCTTTGATCCTTAAACATTATGTTTGACTAAATGTGTTTTTACTTTGTTAATCTTGTGATATCCAAAAGTACTGTGACTCTGCCTGCATGCATACAATGTCGTCTTTCTCATATCTCAGCTTCACACATGAGAAACAATGTCCTTTCATTTTTTTCACAGCTCACCATATCCGTTTTTCTCAGTTCCGGGAGATAAATGACAGAGTGATTTAACTGAATGAATTGTCCAATTACCTTTGAGCCTCTGAAAATGGGGACTTTAAATCAAAATGGCTGTAATTCCTAAACGGTTATTGCAATATTTTTATTAATCTCCTTGAATTAAAGCTGAAAGTCTACTCTTCAATAACATCTTGTTTGCTTCATTTCAAATCCATTGTGACGGTGTACCTATGGAGCTAACTGTATACTCTGCTCTCTGGAGGACAAACTATGTAATGGAACATTATTTCTACATCACCTCAAACATATCTTTGGCCTTTCTGTGCTACAATGTATTGTTACTTACTGTCCCACATATACATCATATATCTGTGACAAGCAAAAACCATCTGATAGAGCTCTTATTCCTAAGATATCGATAATGTAACAGTTGAGTGACCGTGACCTTATTTCACATACGATGATTTCTAATGGAATGTTTTAAAATGTATTACTGCATTAACCTATTTCTCTGTCGAATTTCTACATGTTTTTTAAAATCCTTTTTTATATTAATATACTTTCATCAACTAAGAAGGGAGTATTTTCTAGTGAATTTCTCATATTTAGCTTATTTTATCCCCAGACAAGAATATCAATGTTGGATAATTCAGTTCTGTGAAACCCAAGATTAGTTTAAGTAACAGTGTTTTTGTAAGTACGATGTGGTATCTCCACATGGCAACTATTGTGTGGTTAAATTTAGGGTGAAACCTTGGGTGCGGTTAATGAAAATGATAACAAGCGTTAATGGCAGGTCTGTAACGGGAGGCTGCAGAACCACCAGGGACACTCAGCATGCGTGTTAACATTTTAAAGGATAATTCCAGTTCATCACAACTTAACGTGAGTCTTATTTTCCAAGTCTTGTCCGTCGTTCCTACTGGTGATAATTACATCTTACACAATAAAGTAATTGCCAATATCTTGTGCTAAATAGTTGATGAGGAGTCATACAGGGCAAGAGCAGATCGACGGTCAGGTTGTCCTGCACACGCACAGTGTTCTTGCACAATGAGAGACCTTAAGTTTTACCTCCAAATATAGTGGTTTAGATCATCTGACTACGCTGGTGGCTTGTTTACAACTTGACTGATCATGGTTCTTGCCCTGTTGGACTCTCAGCGATTACTCTGGTGATTACAGTGTTAGCATAACGATACAAATCATGGCCGAAACTATAAAAATATGACTCAAGTTGTAAAAAAAAAAAAAACAACACAATTATCCTTTAATTAAATAAAGATAATGTGTGAATGTAAAGCCTGAAAGCTTCCTCTCCTCCGCCCCCTCCCCATCACAGGTTCTTCATGCCAAAGACCCAATCTGCTGACAGAGAGAGAGGAAGAGGAGGGAGGCGGGAGAGCAGAAGAGAAAGCAAATGCCGAAGGAGAGGAGACGACTCTGAGCTCCTCACTGGCTTCAGATCAGCTGATAAGGTAAGAGCTCTGCCGGTCTCTGATCTACACTGAATATTTGTTACTTGTAGATTTTCAGATGCTGCTGCTGTTTTGTTTTTGTTTTTTTGCTTCACTCTGAGCCAGTTCTCGTTTTCTGCTCTCTGTTTGAATTCCTAATTTTTATTAGTTAAATAAATAATATTTTAAATCTTTCCTTTGCAACAGAATGGCATTGAATTTAATATTGTGGTCACAGCTGAGGCAGGTATCTGTGGAGTTAACAGCTCCTTTACACCTAATCATATTATTATTATATATCCATATTTGATGCTATAACATTATGGTATTGGATTACATCTGAGAATGATACACAGATAATGTGCTATCTTATGTTTGATAACCATGCATTATGTATTTGTTGGAGACTGGTGACTCAACAAGCTCATATTTTTCCCCAATATTTTGACCAAACAAAAAAAAGAGCAAACATTGGGTTTCGTATAGTTTTCGCCACGGCAAATTGTCACCTAATTATTATGTTCAACATGTTTTGTCATCACAACCGTGTTAACTGTCATTTTGTGCAAACACATGGCAGCCAGTGCTTTTGATGTCGCTGGTGTCTGGCTTGTCAGGTCCCTGTGTTTCAGTCTTTAGGCAAATACTGATGAAATAACATTAAAACAAAAAAACAATTTTTAAGACAAATAGTGAGGGGCTTTGAGATGAGTGTGGCATTTCTGCAAAATGGCTGTCAATGAATGTCTATAATGGAGAGAAACAAAAATGACCTGCTTATGAAACACACTCCGAGCTGCACGATGACAGTTGGAGTGCATTATGGGAACTTAAGCCAAGTAGGACAAATTTGAGATTAGTTGCACCTTTGGGAATAAAATTTCCATTTAACACAGGGACACGTAAAGTCCTGAATTGGGTCAAAAATTGCTCATTGAGATATACAGGACACTGAAAATTTTAACCCAATACCATTTGGGCATATGGACAATATCTTTGATATCATTAGCAACAAATTTGAAATTCAGTCATTCAGTCATCATTTTCATTCAGTTTTATTGAGTCTCAAATTGAATGGGGTACCTTTCCAAGTCCCTCTGAGAAGGATTTGACCCAAGTTAAATGTTTGAGTGTTGTCTTTTGAATTTAACACAGGACATTGACTTTCAAATGAAAATATTTTCCTCTTTTTTTCAGCAAAATTAGAAAAACTTCAGAATTGAAATGACCTGAGAAGCTGGCACATTGTCTTTCAAACCAAAGTAGGTTTGAACTTTGCTGTCAGTAGTTTGCTTCCATCTATTTCTGCATGTCCAAACTGTAAAATTATTTATCTATAAATCTAAAAATGCAATTGTTTCCAGCTGTTTTGCAAATGGCAGCCATCTACTGCTTTAAGTGGACAGAGGGACAATGGCTCTATTCGCAGTGTGTTGTTCTGTCACCCGTCTCTGTCCAGCACAATCTGAACAACCCCCCTTCCCCCCCATACCCTCTCGCCCCCACACCACCCTCCATGTCTCCATCATAATACTGTAAAAGCGTGTGTGTGTACACTATGTGGATTCTGGTGTGCGTATTGCTCAGTACAGTAACAAGACTTGCTGTCAGCTGTTGCAAAAGTAAAGGGTTACAGCATGTTTTTGGATTTGAATGGATAGTAACTCTGTCCCCAAGAAGTGACAACATTTTTAGACTACCGTTCTAAACTTAGATTACTGTTACAGCGCTTTGGGAACCGTTTCGGTTGAAAAGCGCTATGTAAGAAAGAGTCCATTTACCATTTTAAGTTGTATATTTTTCTGCTTTTTATTCAGCTTACTTTGTGCTTGAAACAGGATTTGTTTGGTTAAGAAGAATAACAAGAAAAATCTCCACTGAATGCTGAAAAACCACGTATCTGAAACTCATAAACCTAACTCAGCAGCCATGTGTTACGCTGCTTGAGATGGCATTTCATTGGATTTTTGGGTGTTTTAAATACTTCCTGCTGTTTACACGTTTGCTCAAGTTGAAGGTGGGTGGAGCTATACTGCTATTACATGATGTCACAGGACTCTGTGTAGTAATAATAATAATGATTAAGGTGTAATCTGCTCGGGCCTTAGTGCAACAAAGGAGAGTGAGTGAACTTCCAATAAAGCCAAACATCTGCGTGCCCACACAGCGCTGAGAAGAGGTCTAATCAGCCAAAACAAATTCAAATCATCTGTGTGGGCTTACCATGGGTGTCAAGGGCCTTTAAAATGTTTTTATTAGCCTTAATAGCAGGATAATTTTCTCAAATTATTAAAGAAAACAAGATTGTGGTTAAAACCAAATTGACTGCTGGTGGGAGAAAGTCTGATAACCACCTTGTTAATGTTGATGTTTTATTACCAGCCCCTCCATTCTGTTCTGCGGGATTATAAAGACCAGGGCATGCTTAAAATGAACTAGTTTGTGCAAAGACGTTGTCCAACCATGTCTGAAGGCAAAACTGTTAAAAGCTGTTCTGAACAACCACACTCGAAGACGGTGCGAAATGCCTGCCATCGGCAGGACGACAGATGCAATAATCGTTCAGATGGGGATAACGGCCCACGCCTTTAGGCAGTCTTTCCTTAATGGCATTCGGGGTGTTAGTTCTTACAAAAAATGGTGAAAATAGTTTTGCTTAGAAGTTCAATTCCTGCAAACCTTCTCACCTCCGCACAGCTGACCAACCCAGGCGTGAAGAGGGTGTTGAAATTGGATTGTTGGTGTCGAAAAGTACAGAAATTGCACAATTACGGTGGCGGAAAGGTGTCAGGGAGGGGGTTTCAAATGCTGTTTGACCTTCAGAAAATCACTTTATTTGAAGCACACTGACATTCTGGGGGGGGGGGCAGTCATTATTTACATAACCACTAGAGGTCGCTTGACAGGAAAACATAAGTGCAAGGTGTATTAAGCATTTGAACAAACAACTACTATTGTTGTGACAAAGTAGAACTGCGGGTCCTACAGCAAAGAAATAGGAAAGCCATCTTGGACAGGTGGATGTTGGATATAACAGCCAATTTATGCTATTCAAAAAACATATATTCAATCAGGGATGGGCTTGGTAATTGATTTGTACAGTGGTGTTTGAGGTGCGCTTGATATGTAGACAAAGACGTCCCCTCTTGTATGGGACCCATCATTCCTAGTCTCAGTCCTGTTTCCATCACAAAAGCCTTAGCTCACAAGCTCGATGCGGCTGGTCGAACTCGCTAAAAGCCACAAGAGTTACAACCAAGAGAGAAAGGTCGAACCAGAGACAGAAACAATCGAGCGAGGGCAGAGAAAAGGGGATTGTTGTGATTAAAAGACAATTATCTGTGCACATCGACTTCCCAGTGTTGTGCGGTGTCAGGCTCGAGCTGAGCTGTTCTGTCCCAGAAGGCCTCGGGAGACAATGGCTACTGTGTCAGGAGGACTGGGGGTGGGGGGCGCGTTAACAAGTCTTGGGGTTTCATGACACGGTCACAGCACCATGCAACTGTGTGGACACTCTTAATGCCAGATTTAGCCTTAATAGTGTCTTGTGTTTTTTGCTAATAGTAGCGGTAGGAAGGATGAGTTGGCAGGTTTATACGAGCATACGTCTCAGTTTGATGTACAAAAAAACACTCACTGCTAGGAAACTCACAATGTCGTAACTAGAATGAATTTTCCCAGAACACCTCTTGATTGCTGTCCCTACATAATAATGTGTTGCATATCAGGAGCGGCTGCAGCGTTGCAAAGTGGAACTACTACACGGACGGGAGAAGAAGAAAACAAAATCAATGTGTTTTAAAGCAGCTTCAGAGTGACCTCAGTTCACTGTGTGGTTTCAGGACATCAAGAAGGAGTCTGTAGTGCCTTCCATCAGAGAGGCACAACTCTCGTGTTCCAGCCCCAGCTTTATAGTAAGGTGTAGTAAAGCCCAGTAATATTAGTGCAAAGCTTAGTCTAGTCAATAGAGTTGTACTCATCTGTACTAATCATGACTTTTGAACTAATCTGAACAAAGACGATGACAGTTTCTTTCTAAAAGACACTCATGTTTATCAAAGCTAGTGCATGAAGTCCATCACTGAACTTAAGAAGCACAGACGTCTGCAATGTCAGAGTTGACATAATTTTCTAACCAAACAACTTCAGCTGCCTTATCACAACATGGGTATTCAATAATGGCATCATCATATCAGTTACATTAGTACTAATTCTCTCCAGCTTCTGATGCCTCGACTTGAGTATTTAGACTCAGCATATGACTAACAGACACACGCAAGCATTTCGGCTTCAAGCATTTCTCATCATCTGCGTCGCCCCCTCCCAAACTCACTGCCTGCCTTTTGTTACACCGAACTCAAAAACAAAACAAAATGTGGATGTGCTCTCCATCAATCCAAAATGATGAAATACGCTCAGTTCCGTCCAGTGTGAACCAAGTGGCTGTGTTGGATAGAAAGGCCTCGGAGCTCAAAGCCTCACCCATATTTGATTGTGAGGAGGGGGAACAGTGTGGCCCTTTGTGGCCCCGTGTGTATTTATGAATGGCTGAGCCTCGGGGTGAAGCCTCAGAACAATGCTGCTACACTGAAGGACTGATTTTCATATGGGAGGGGTGATGGTGATGATGATGGTGGTGGTGGTGGTGGTGGTGGTGGGGAGGGCAGTTTATTCCCCACCGTTGGGGCTTGGTACAGAGAGTGGCGAGAGGACTTGCTGGCAACGGGCTGGTGTGACGCTTTGCATGTGAGTGTCGGAGGGAAGGCTGCTGGAACTACTCATACAGGTGCTGCTGAACGCTTGGAGGTCGGCAACGGTCACCTACACAGGTGAGCAGCGGCACGTTTTCCAGATTATTTTTATTCCCTTGGCTTTTTGAATTAGAGATTTCTTTAACTGGAAGGAAACATCTATCTATCTATCTATCTATCTATCTATCTGTCTATCTA